>JAUTBZ010116868.1:0-16360 GCA_032361785.1 Lepetodrilus galriftensis
GTAATTTTGTGTGGATAATATTATATAACCGTGTTCCATGTGAAAAGTAAATAGGCGGTGGATTAATCTTCTTTTTTTTATTTTGGATTTAAATGAGGAGATTGTATTCACCGTTCTAATATCTATTGGTAAAGTATTCCATAGATGTGACGTTCAAGGAAAGAATGACCGATAGGCTAAGGTAGATACGAGGTGAACCACCTTCCAGGGCCATCTCTACATATACAGCAGTCAACGTTTTGTTCTGGTCTACTCACCAGTCCGTCAACTGGCTGGAAGCCAAATATAATATCCTCTCATTTATCAGTCTTTCTCCAATTGACTTTAGACACTAATGCATTACGTCACTGCGATCGTAAATAGAAAATTAAAACGCAGTTAATGTATTTCACATAATCGTATGGCCGATGAAGAGATTGGGGAAGACCTTCACGGTGAAAATAATATCAGTAATCTTGCCATTAAACTGTCACTGCGATATAAATGTACATCTTCATAATGCCCTGGTAACACTACTAGCGATGCTGGATGAATACATGCTCCACTGAAGTAGCGCTATGTAATCACACTGGACAGAAATAATATACGTTTTGGTGAACTGCATGTGTTACTCAATCATAAAAGTTGTAATATCATGTTAAAACGGCTTTTGGAAAGATAAGAGTTCCTTCCAATACGCCGCTGTCACCGGATGGAACATTCTACCAGATGACATCAAGTCATCCCAGGGTCACTAGACATAATCAAGAAAGAAAGAAAAGCTCATCCTTCCACGAGTTGTTGCTGCTCAAAGTAAATGCACACATTACTACTACTATTACTACTACTATTACTACTACTACTACTACTATTACTACTACTATTACTATTACTACTACTACTACTATTATTATTATTATTATTACTACTACTACTACTACTACGACTACTACTACGACTACTACTATTACTACAACTTATAGGTGAAAACCGCTCCAAGAGAATGGAAAGAAAGGATGGGGGAGAGAAGAACTGTTGTACTAACCTCTAAACTTCCTCTGTTACAGTATTCCATGACGATAGCTGGTCGGACGGGACTAACTAACAAGCCTACACACGGGTTGAGATTTTCATGACGAAGATCTCGTATCTAGAAAAAGAAAATTGACATTAACATTAAAATATAACGTAACGATTTATTACACCTGTAAAGTTGTATATGCGTATAATGAATGTACATATATCGTAGAGAGGAGATTGGTAAACAAGATAATTATTAACATTCCATAGACAATAGAACTTAACTAACTAAATTACATTTATTGTTTTCTTGGGAAAAGTGATTCCTATCTGTTGTCATATATATATATTTTTGTAAGTAATAATTACCGTTCGTATATGCGTCATTATTTTACTTTTCATTTCGAACGCTTTAATCCGTAGCTCCTTCACATGGACTAGATCGACCTGAAATGTACAAACATATAATTAAAATAAATTAAAAAAACCACATCGATTACTCGGGGAGTAACCTATTTTGCCCATACCACGTGACTTAACTCTGCTTCACTCTTATAGGTAGTAAACGGAGTCTGCGTAGTTCGGAGTTTTACCCTTCCCTGGGGGAGATGGGAGCAACCCTGATATCAATGAATTAGGATCATAGAATAATACAAATGAGTTTTCAGATTTCAAATAATTGGTTTAGAAATTACTTTTTGAACCATTATAACAGAAGAATAACATCCCTTCAGAATTCCGATCAATGGCGGCGATGATATATCACGTGATATCGCTCCATCACGAGTTTTCGTCATATTGGAAATGGAGGGAGATAATTAATCTTTTGAAGGTGTATTGCAATTTCAGGGGTTGACAGGTGCATGTGTAGCATGTCCTCAGCCATCTAGCCTAATGTCATCTAACTAGCTTTACTCGTTACGATCGTAGTCTTACATTATAGTTTGGGGTTCTAACCTTCCCTGCGAGTGACGTATCTTTGTCAACTGGGATACCCGTTTAGCTGTCGGTACAGGGCTGAACTCTACAGTCCAAACATATCGGGTTCGAATCCAATATTCCGTAAATATCTTCATATTGAATGAATATATTTCTTTTCATACAACATTTGTAAGCACCTGTTTGTTAGATAGTTATAATAATAATTTGCGCATTTATATCGCGCCAAATCCATGCTTCAGAAGCATGCTCATAGCGCTACATTATTACCCCGGTCAATGGATCAATGTGCACTCATTTCACCTTCTCAACTCCCTGGGGACTTACTTTGATGAGGATGCTCCTCAATGTTCCATTCAACATAATCCATGATTTCGAAAACGCATACATTTTACAAATTTGAATAAAACAATATTTTTATTCTCAGGAAAATACAAACAAGACAATTTTCTGTTGAACTGACGAAACATAAATAAATATATAAATAAATCATGATGTATGGCATCCTATTCTATAATGCCGCTTCCAATATCTTTTGAACGTGTTCTATTAGTAACATAATTATTCAACTATATCTATCCTTATATTGATATACTATTAATTGCACAGTACTCAATTCACGCCATGTTGTTGCATCTTAGAATTAGAATAATGGTAGGAAGTCACGCCATGACATTTTTCTCCCATTCAAAACAAACCATTCATTCATATTAGGACATCTCTCTTGACATTGGTGATGCGTGTATCGCATTCTCAACGTAACCCTTTATCTTACACGTATATTCGGTAAATTTACACGGAGCGTGTGATAGACCGGAAATGGTTAACGGAACCCCGAGGATGTAACAATCTGAGGCAAATAGCCACCAAACGAAGGAATCGGGTTCAGAATGGGGTCTCGCGTGCTTGCCTATTGATAACCAACCCGTATACTGGTAAGCTGATAACCGAGTTGGCTCTGAGGTTGTGATGACCTGTCATCCGGGTTCTTCAGAAACGTCACCAAGGCACGGACTCTAGGCTTGAGTGATGGGTTATCACAGGCATGTCCTATACGAGTTTCTCGTCAGAGACGACTCTAGATTTGCCATCGACTGGACATCGACAGCCAACGAGAACTCGGGGAAGCGTGAAAGGGCGACTTCTCAACCAAAACGCATATTGATCGTATTCGGTGTGTGGTACTTTTATGTACTTTTATAGAAAGGTTCCTGGGCGTAACTTCGTAGGATATGACAGAAATTTATACTTGAAAGAAAATGCATATTGCATTATTGGTTCAGTTTTTCTCCGAGGGCATTCAAATCACATTAAAAAAGTAACAAGAAATAAATAATAAAAGACGTAGTGATTTCCATGATCAGAAGATTTTACAAGAAGATGACAGCAAGACGCTAGAAAAGACTGGGATTTTTTTTAAAGAGAAGAAGAAAATATAATTGGATCCGTTCCTCCCATCTATTCTATCATCGAAAGCCTTTGTTCTTATGGTAGCTGTTCCAACGGACAAGCTGTAGATAAGGCCAACACAATTTAGTTGTGTTTCAGGGTATAACATAATAAAGAAATATGTAAGTTACGAATATGGTGTATTTTTCTTTAAAATGATGATTTATATATCCGTCTCGCCCTCCCCCTCTCTCTCTCTGTAAATATCCTAGAAGATATTGTTTGGGATATGTTTTAATATTGTGTCTGATATCACCACCGTACTACTTTACATCACATATTACCCAAAACAAATTAAACAAACCTCAGTATTATAATAACGTTTCAGTATAACGTCCGGACAGGGGCACCGGAAACACATCTATTTTCTTTTGGGCCTAATAAATGGACTCTCTAAGTAAACACACCAGTCGTGTTCCAAGTCCTTAATAACTTACACCGTCTGAATGGCGGTTCTAATGTGGTGCCAGTCTAATAGATCTACCATTGTCTGCGCTCCGTCTCGGTACTCACGTTATAGCGTGCTGTTTCCGTGTAGTCACTGAGCTCGTTAATGCTGGCCGTCGACTTATTAACGGCAGGTTCCGAAGCCTTCACTAAGTCAGGCTTGTCGAACAGCGTACTCTTCATCACTTGCTGTCGTGTGAGAAGAAAATATATGACGATAAAATAAATGATGACGATGATGAAAATGGTGATGACGACGACGACGACGATGATTATGATAATAATAATAATAATAATAATAATAATGTTAAATTAATAATAATAATAATAATGATGATGATGACGATGACGATGACGATGACGATGATGAAATCAATGATGATGATAATAATAATAGTAATAATATACTACTACTACTACTACTACTACTACTACTACTACTACTACTACTACTACTACTACTACTACTACTACTACTACTACTGCTGCTGCTGCTGCTGCTAGAATTACTACTACTACTAACTATAACATTAAAATACAGATACTAACAACGATAATTATTATCAAAACAATGTCTCTTAGACGTCTCGGGTATGTATATTTATGAAGAGAATAATGCTCCATGAAATTTGAAGAATTACCTAACTTAATTTATCAAACATTCCCATTGAACCTCTGTAGCTTATAGAACTGTTTAAAATTCCTAAAAAAAACCATGTACATGTTGGAGAGTGGGAGTTATCTATCTTAGTTCATGACTATCAGCCGTAGGCATACATGACATGCAGCTCTAACTATACAACACACTATTGATGGTCTAACAATCGATATACACCAACGGTTCTGCTCAAGAAAATATACCTGTATAGTAGTGTACAAATCATGCACGCCTTGCATCCTCTAAAACACTATATATCAGCTCCTTCTTACTCATACACATACAAGTAGAGTATGAAAGAGCACATCTAGTATGTGTCTCGAGGATGCCAGATCACGAATCATCGAGACATTTCTGAGATAACAAATGAAATACATACATGTACATGCTATCACATGCACACCTATCACAGGCGAGAATCCCTGGGGCATATTTCAATCTATAATGTCAAACTGATGACCACGACTCAACATGTTTTAAAAACATTTGGGTGAACTCGAAGAGTGAGGAAATAAGGCGAATCGATACAGCACTCATGAGCACTGAGAAGAGATGACATGCCAACATGATCAATATCACAAAGTATTCGCAGCACAGCGAAGAGAAGGCAAACACCCCCCTGGGTGATGAAACCAGAAATGTGCATGTCGGCGTCAGAGAGAGGATGAGATGAAAGACTGGTTTTGTATCGCGGAAGCGGTATCGCCGTCGTATGATGTTTTCTGATCAACCGATTCACAGCATTATGACGTTGATGTATGTATACAGGCGTTGTGTTGGCCACGGTGTTAGTTGACATGCACTGTTGTGGTATGGCGTCTGAATTTTTTGTAGCCTTTTTTTTGTTTGGTTGAAAACATTATTCTTTGAAAATTTTGTTTAAAAAAAAATTAATTGTGTGGCATTCTTTGAGTGTGATTTTGTATGTGGTTTTATGTGTGTCGTCGCTGTATGTATTTATGTGTGTGTGTGAGCGCGCGCTTGGTTTTGGTGCGTTTTCTTTCTATCTTCTCTTATTTTTGTTGGTTGTTGTATGTTTTCATTCCCTGTGATTGTTTTGGTTTTGAGTATGTAACGTTAATTTCAAGTTTGAGTTTCTTTGTTTTGGCAGCGGTTGAGTGATGGAGATTGCTTGGCTTTGGTAGTGGGTGGGTGGGGTAATGGATAATGCATTGATTTCCAATTTTTTTTCAGCTTTAAAATGTCTTAAGACATATCGCGTACTTCGGTTTCTTTGAAATTATTGCACAGCCCTCCCACGACTCCGTAGCATAATTTAAATTGATGTTCATGACGAACTCTTTGTAATAGCCTACTACCGGTATCTTTAAAGTCTACTGTACACGTATGAATGAAATACAAATACATGAATTGTGAAACTCCTTTGGAGTCTTGTCGTGTGTCGAAGCGGAAACTATACAATTATTTAATTTTGGAATGGGTTTTAAAATAGCTTTCAATATATTTGCACATATCACGGCTTGTTAGTTTTTAGAGCAGCATCCGTAGCGCTGAATTTTGCAGTATCTACGTTTTCTTTTATATTATCGAAAATGTGTTTCATATGGTATCTAACGTTGCTGTCACATCGAGCATGATAACGATAACAATAACGATAATGATAACGATAAAAAAAACCGATCCGAATTTCGTTTCGCACTTTATGCGGACAGTTTAACTCTCTTCATGCTAGAGGCAACCGGATATGTCATAAAGAGCAATGTCTATTCCTAATCTAGCAGTGTATTTAATACGTACTGCATAATTTAAAAAAATATAGTTTATACAATTATTAATTGATTCCATATTGTCTCGATTTTTGTCTCTCATAAATCGCTGAACTATTGGTTCGTTATGTTTTATGTCTTTTACATATACTGCTATGCTTGCCTATGAGTGAGACGTTAATAAACTGTTCTGTCTGTCTGTCTGTCTGTCTGTCTGTCTGTTTGTCTGTCAGCTAGCAGAGAGAAGGTTAAGTAAATCTCGCTATCGTTGCAATGTAGCAGGATAGCTTACTACATTTAGTCATTTTAACGTGTTTCCCCCCTCCAAACGTTTATTCTCGTTATTGTTACTAGTGTGACCGCGCCTTTAGACATTAAACATTCTAAGTACATACATTATGGAATGTTTTACATTAGTTGACGACCACTGCATACGAGATGTCTAAGCCATTGCCTAATGGCAAGCTTGTTATAGTGTTTAGTTCGCCTTATTAGTCGA
Organism: Lepetodrilus galriftensis; assembly: GCA_032361785.1. NCBI lineage: Eukaryota > Metazoa > Mollusca > Gastropoda > Lepetellida > Lepetodrilidae > Lepetodrilus > Lepetodrilus galriftensis. The sequence continues at coordinate 6,719 of JAUTBZ010116868.1, forward strand.
GACATATATTTATACAAAATGAGATTGGATGTCGTCTAGCCGCAGTGTATAGTAGGCCTCCTCTATTCCACGATAATTTCAAGTCTCGGAACCCGGGAACTTGTTAGACAGGTGGTGGTTTGATGGTCCATTTCATGTGCCAATCAAATTTGCTGCAGACGGCCGCGAAAAGTAGTCCCGGAAACAGATATGGTGTCCGCGCATGCGCTGTTATCGATTCTCTCCGATAATATGTGCAGATAGACCACTGATGCAATAATTGCATTATCTATTTCTGCTGGATATTTATCTAGTAGTTTTCATCCACAGTATATCTGAATTACGTCAAAACAAATGTGATTTATACGGAACCATCTACAAGAAATATATTTTTATTTGTTCAGCTTTCGGAATAGTGGATATAACTTGTAAATATATCCGTGTTTAGTCTGTTTGCTTTAATTATGTAGTTTCGGTTAAGTAGTGTTTGTTTATCTGCAAACACAGCACTAAAAGCGAATGACGTAAGTATGCATACTATGACTGCTCTAACGAATATCTCAGAGACATTAATTGATGAGCTAGGTCGTGTTTGCATATGTTCTCTCGACTTTATGATCACGAATGGAGGAAAGATGACATCATTATACGGAGAGGGAATGGTATTTATAGTATGTCCTGAAATAGCTATCCTTTAAATACTCGTAATAATTATCTGAGCGCATATTTATGTAGTGTCTAGTCGAAAGTATGTTCTCAACGCTACGTATGATAACCACTAAATGATTAGTCTGTGCTTGTATGTTAGCACGTCGATTCTCTGGGACCATGAGATGCAAACCGCCGTATTTCCATCGCTGAAAGGTTGGCAAGACCATCACCGTCATATTCTACCGGGTATCCATGCAATGCTGCACGAAGAGTGTCGAATGGCGATAAGCTATGCTTCTTGTTAATAATTTTAAAGCGATTAACCAGATTTTTTAAAGTTCTGTAAATTAGGGTATTTTCTTTGTAACGTTATTCGTTTAAAACAAAATCATGTCAAGAAAACAACAAATGAGTTCGGTTTTTCATATACGGAAATATTTCAGTTGATGCATAAAAGACAAGATAAATAGCTGAACGTTCCCTTTATTCATATAAAATATTAATATTTTGATAACTATCGAGTACTGGGGACTAGGTACATCAGTAAATACAAACGTGTGGGTGGATAAATCAAGCGTAATTAGTCTCATCGAAATTCGTGTGTCAATTATACAGGCCTATCAACTGAGCTAGTATGCCGTTAATAGGAGTGCATAGTTCATTTGCTATGCTTAACACACGAGCTAAATCTCCACATAGGATATTAAATCAACATCTATCTAACACTTTTTTTTTAACACGACATGGCGGTTTCTATGAACAAAAAGTAAAAAAACAACATTCCTAATCATTTCTATTTGCTACTCGTGATGACAGTGATAATCATTTGTCGTGAAAAAAACCCCACTTAGTGCTCTAAGTGCTGTTTTCACAGTTTGCAATATTTAACCAAGTAAATTGAAAATTGACAACATTCGGAATCAATATTTTCGTTTAGATCACGAGTGATCGGGAAGATGAAACGTGACAGTGGCTGCCCTTCAGTCTATTTTGAACAGCGACATGGTTCTCTAAAGCATTTATTTATTTAGCGTGAAATCGGTAATGTTTTGTTCTACTTGAACTATAACGTAATGCATCCCTCGCGTTGGGCGCCAATGTTACACGATATGCACCAGGAAGTACATCTGTCCGGAATGTGGGTAAATAGGATTGATAGGGGTGGGGGGTGGGGGGGAGTAGAGGAGATAGAGAGGGAGAAACGTATTACTACATTAGACTAGAAGCTATCTGGTTGACTAATGGAATTCACAAATGGTAATCGGGAAAAACACTTCAGACGAAGACACAGATTAATGATTTCTTCCAGGGGTCGAATACGAATACAGTTCTAGACATATGCAAGAGTAGTCTAGACATAAACACGAGGAGTCTAGACTCAAACACGAGAGTCTAGACATAAACACGTTGAGTCTAGACACATGTCCGAGGAGTCTAGACACAAACACGGGAGGAGCTCAGATACAAACATGGTGAGTCTAGACACAAACACGAACAGTCTAGACATAAACACGAGGAGACTAGACACAAACACGAGAGTCTAGACATAAACACGAGCCGTCTAGACACATACACGATGAGTCTAGACACAAACACGAGAGGGGCCCAGACACAAACATGGTGAGTCTAGACACAAACACGAACAATCTAGACATAAACATGAGGAGTCTAGACACATGCCCGAGTAGCCTAGACACATGCATTAGTGGTCTAGGCAAATTCCCGAAGAGGATGGACACATCATTTGTCACATGCACCAGGAGTCTAGACACGTGCACTACGCGTCTAGAGACAAACACGAGGAGAGTAGATACAAACACGATTAGTCTAGAGACAAACACGTTGAGTCTAGACACATGTCCGATGAGTCTAGACACATGCACAAGGAGTCTAGATACAAACACGAGGAGCCTAGACACAAACACGAACAATCTAGAAATAAACACGAGGAGATTAGCCACATGCCCGAGTAGACTAGAAACATGCACAAGACGAATAGAAACATGCCCGAGGAGTCTAAACACATGTCCGAGGAGTCTAGACACATGTCCGAGGGGTCTAGACACATGCACGAGAAGTCTAGACAATTATAGGATGATAACTGCAAAGTACTGACTCGTGATCCTTTGCTTTTATCCGTCTTAAGTAGGAAAGACAATTCCGCCGGATCTATGAGCAGTTTATGAGGCCCCTTGCTGAGTTCCTTTTTGGCGAGGTATCTCCTGCAAAATATAAATAAATAAATAAATAAATAAATAAATAAATAAATCGAATATTCATATTTAATATGAGGTTAATGAGGGACTGGGGAGATGCAGTAGTAGTGTCGATAAATTCGCAGGGCAAACGTTAAAGAGATAATCAGAATTTCGTTCAGAATCATGGCTATGGTATCTCGGGAGATTCTCCCTTTCTGATTAAATTCATCCGCGCAGTGATACGGTTCATTAGGAAAAGCCGCTTCCGAGTCAAGCAATCCGCCAATCGTACCGTTAGCTGACTTTTCATTGGCTATTTCATGTAGACCACCATCCGGGTTTCCCTGTGGTGTAATGCACTGATACTACTCTCAGGAACCGGATGGTAGCTACACTACTGTATCACATGCAGTATTACTTATATATGTAATCACCCGGACACTCTATCCTTAAACCAGTTGTTATTAAAAGTAGAAGTTAAACTTAAATATTAATATTTACAAAAGTGGCATACAGATATTAAATCTAGCTAAAAGGGTAATTATTAGTAATAGTATAAACAAAAACAATCAAATTAGAAATTACTTCATGTTGCCTAAATAGTTAAAGAGGGCATTGTCGATACCGCGTATATACTATTTTAAGTTATATTTTAAATATTTATACAGTTAGGTTATGAGAAAAACAAATATTAAAAAAATATTTTTTTTTTTTGTAAAAGGATGGTCTTGACACTTTAAACTTAACATTGATACTACACGGAAGTACGGAGCCCCTAAGGGGACATACAAGAATATCCATACTACGGAAGTGGAAGGAATGTAATAGGCAGGAACATGCATTCTTTACAATAAGACACCATTTATTAATACATATCAACCTCCAAAGACACAAATAAATATAAATTGCTAGTTATTTGTGGGCTTCATTGAAGTAATGACCATGAGTATCAGAGGATGATATATATATAGATACAAAAATAGGTCACTTCCTTACCTTATAAAAATGGCAGTAATAATAATGACGATGATGAGACCGAAACAACCACAAAATATAGCCACAATGTAAACAGTCTCCAACCCTGAAATAGAATCATTCGTAAATTGTCGGTAATCAACCACAAATACATGACAACGTAAGTTCTAAGATTCGCATTTCGTCCCTATAGAATAGAAACCATACTCTTTGATCTCCCCGTACAAAGGGAGTGATTTGTGTTCACGTCGCCAAACTATGGCTTCGTCTCAATATTTCTGACCGAGACTTTTGTCATGTTGTTAAGCCACGGCGCTAGAAATCGAACTTCAATCATAACCATATAATAATAATTGTATATAGTATTGTTGTCTGGTAATATTAAAAGTATATTAAGAATCTTGTACAATGTAGTCCTAAATATACATGAAAGAGAAATATTAGCATAGGACAATTACAGATTCAAAGCTAAAATAGCTCTGAATTAATAATTTAGTATTTTCAAGTATCTTCGCCAAGGATGGGAGTAAGCTATGCAGACGTCATCGTGTGTAACACACTGCTATTCCACTCTGATATTCTGGTACCCGTGGGAAGCATCGCGGCCATTGCGACGTATTCGTCAGTATCCGTCTTCTAATGAATTGTAGCGCAGCACTGTGAAAAACACTGTTTTCCATTGAAAGTAGGTAACGGAGCCAATCAACGTCGGCGTACGCTGACACGCCTCTCACAGATAAAGATGCGTTCTTCCCCACGGGTACTGTATAGCAGAATGGTGGTTTACACACGATGCAATGCTGTATGGAGACCATCTCTAGTTGAATGTTACGTAATGCGAATAAGAACATACCTGCTTGATATTGTCTACATGTTAAATCCTGTTTGAAAAACTGATCCGATTGTATTATCACATTCCCGGGCCAATTCACACTTCCATTCTTTACCATATTCCAACTAGAAACAGAAGTCACCATCAAAAGTATCTTCGGAGAAAAATTCCAAAGTTTTAAGTTTAAATCCCACACAAAACAATTATACTCCGTTTCTCCCCGACTGTCTATGCTCAGCTTTTTATTGGAGACGTCAAACGTCAAATTATTCATCCTTGGCACTAATTCATTATTGTTGCAGACTTGACCTTGGTCAAGGCATCTTTTTATCACGTGTCCGAGCAGAAACAGGGCGTTGGTAAGTCCTCCCATTGCCCGTTGGAGGTCATCGGACGCACCGCCAGATGGGGGCGACAGAGTTGGGTTGACACCGGGTAGCTCCGCCGTGACAACGAACACGCTGTCTAAGATGTTGATGTTGTTGTGGTAGTAGAGGCTGCTGCTAAGATTATTGACGGGGTAGCCCAAGAAGCTCTCCCAATGGACGTCTGTAGTTGATGGTGTGAAGGTGAAGTAGATGTGTTGTGTAACGAGACCCAGACTAGCGGCTTTCTGGAGGTAAATCTCTTGGTCGTGAAAGTCTAGTAAAAGGAGCACCGCTGGAGAAAAAAAAGGAAAAACAATATAATATATAATTATTGTCATGAGTGTATATATCAATATTGTCATAATGATATGAATAAACCATATAAAACAACCTTTAAATAACGAAAGGAGCACAGCTGTAATAGAAAATAATAATAATAAGAAGAAGACGAAGTAAGAAGACGATCACATTATTATCACATGGAAATGCAATAAAACATGTAGCCTACATCAGCAGAAAAAAAAAGAGAGAGAAGAAAAACAGTTATTGTTTCTATTATTATCACAATGGAAATGCAATATGACATGCACATAATGATAATAATTTAATAATTTAATAATTTTAATGATAAAAGATAATAATTTAAGCGGTGAATATGATTTTTTCTATGTCAAAGAAGCAATCATATGTTTGTATGATCGTGTATATGTAGATATCTTTCTTCTCCGTGCGTGTATTTTTAGAGACTTTTGTAATGAACATTTAAAGAATCAATATGCATACAAATCTCGTTCTAAACGCGTTATGTTCTTGTATTTCTTTCAAACGTGTGTATTTAAATAAAAACATTTTTTAAATGGTCAATATTATTTTTACAAAAATTAAACGCATTATGTTTTGATATGTTCTTGTGGATAACTGTTTTTTTTCTCTATATATACACATATCAGTACGTGAACATACATATATTTCAAGGCTATTGTAGTGCACATTTATAGAGTCAACATTACTGTACATTTCTATAGGACCACCTTAGGCACAATATCACGAGTTATTTTGTATGTTCTATGAAGAGTATTTCTTTTATACGAGTAGGATTTTTTTTTAAATACAGTTTTTGCATTGACCTTTAAATATTTTATACGTAATCCATAACCAACTACACCTACACTTTTCGTGTGTTTTTCATCATCGTTTTATCTTTTTTCCCCATTTGCTCGCAGCAGTGAATCGCGGCGCCACCAGTTTGTTTATATGCGTCCATTGAAATCTCTCCCACGTGTTTCACCGTTTCCGTTGGATTACTGGTTTCCGTCTCCAGTGTGACAGAGAAGTGCAGAGTAGCGGTATTAAGAGACTAGTTTAATGGCAATATACGATTTCAAGCATTTTTTATCCTGTATCCACATTATTACTTCTAAGTTTTCAATAAGTATTATTTAAAAAAATAGAAATGTTAATAATGTTACACAGATCTATGCAATGCTCGCGTTATGAAGGACGCGGCTACCATTCTGAAACATGCACTCTAAAACAGGTACACGTATGCCTATACAACTCAATAAGAGCTGCTACTTGCCAGGTAATAAGCGCTTTATACATCAATTTCATTTTATTACATTATTACACTCTGATTATCCAGAATTAATTATATAATTAGCCAGATTGAAAGCCACCAATATTTCCCCAATCTTATATATACTATTTCTTATCGTGCAATATGCATGCACCATGATTTGCATATTACATATCGATTTATTGCTTGCCAGTATTATGGAAGCAGTGTCCCAACACCGTGTGAGATAATCGCATTGCTCGCTTGTGCCTTCAGTTGCCAACCTTGAGCTGTCAGAACGATTATCGTAACGCACGAATACTGATGGTTAATAATGCGTTGCTTAATTCCAGTTCCGTGTCTGCAAAGGACTGACCTAATCTGATCACGTTGCGTGTTACGACCGTCTCGCAATAAATATAAAGCTAAACTCTCCTCCATGTTGTAGGGCTATTTTTACCTTGCTCTGAAATATACGTTCATCGCTTCATTATGCCAGAGACGCACTCACGGACTTCATGTCTCAAGGGAGTATACAATTCTGTCATGGAACCAGTGAATAGTTGATAATCATTTTGAAAAACTCCATCTTGCGGACGCTGGTTTTGAAGTCTATCTCTTTATACTACGGGAAAGTCCGCATTAAGTATCCACGGAGCCCACGGTCGTAACGAATATAGATAACATTTCTTTAAAAGTTACCCATAGGCGTGTAATAAGAGTTCTTTTCGAAGAATTACCTTTGAAGAAGAAAATGAAAATAAAATTGAAGATATTACTCTTGTAATAATCATGCACTATGGAAGGATATAATTAGATAGATACCTAATTATGAAAAAAAATCATGTACTAGAATCTAATTATTATTTAGATTTTTTTTGTTCATATTTTCTAGAAGACGAGTCGTGATGTAGGATGACATATCTAGGGGGAATATCTGACCTTTCAAGAAATACTGGTCTTCTCAGGCACTATGCTAGAAATAGGGAAACTATATACCTGTTATACAATACATGTACACCAAACCCATTAAAGAAACCTGACATGAGAAACGACCAAACATTCATATATGACTACTCTCTACATATTATCTGTATAATTCTACATTAGAGTTATAGGCATAATATCACAGTTGATAGACCTGTATAATGGACAAACGAATTTCTATCTGAGAGATGTCCCCTTGCATTGACATAATGAAGCAAATAGCAATGCGACCATATTCAGGTTGTCTATCAGTAGACTACAGGGGGTTGCATTGGATATATGTCTACCAAACAGCGGTGGAAAGGTTTTTGGAAGTACAAATATGATTTTATGTATGTTAAGTGAATGTATTTTGCAGTTGTAGCTATACTAAGAACTAGTCCCAAACGACCATACATATCTGTGATATTATGCCTTTAAACGTTAAAGTTGTCTTATAATGTAAACGATGCTTTAACTATCAATACGACTTTGTCCGTACATGTTGTGGTATTGCTTTTGAATTCATAATGTTAACATATTTCAGTCCAGTTCCATGTTCAGGTTTTCAATATATATACAACATAGATCTACATAATAATAGTTTGCATACGAATACAGTATAAAGACATATAGTATTATATAGTATTAGAAGAAAAGTAACATTTACAGTAGGAGAGCTCATGAAATCCTAAGTCAAAATTATGTCAGCTATTGATCAGTGTTCTTCCGGCGTGATGCCCTCGAGAGAACCTGGCACATCTCGTGAGACTCCCTTCGTGTATTTCCGGCATGGAGATGCAACTCGGTGTAATGCTCGTCTAGACGTATTGTGCTTACACCTGAACAGCGATTGTGTATATGTACGACAGCACAGACGGCGAAACCATTACGTCGTCGTGTTACGTTTGGTTCGCTTGGCGACCTTTTGGTCTTCCCGACGGCGAACGGCGTCAAGCAACGACGTTTAGCAGATAAGAGCTAAACTGGACAATGCCTGATCACCTTTTGACGACGATATTATTTCGACCTTTTCTGGATTGCTATTAAATCATTGAATCAATAGAAACAGTTCGTGATAAACGTGGCTGTAACGCTTTGTAGGAGACACTTTGCGAGCCGGTTAGATGGTTTTAACTGGGGATATGTATGTGTTGTGTCAGCAGAATAACACACCAGCCAGCCAATCCGGAAAAGTCAAGTCGATGAATTGTTGTTCATACGTACTTGCATTTGGTCGTTGCTTTAACTATTTCCATTTATAAACGTGCAACGATTTTTATTTTAGTTTATGATGTTTCAATTTTATTTAAGTATTTTATTTTTATGTTTCAAATTGTTAAGCAGGGAATCCATGCACGTTCAGTTTACTACTACTACTACTACTACTAATAATAATAATGATGATGTTCTTATTATTATCATTAATAACAATAATAATAATAACACTGTTCTATTTATTATGATTAATAATAATTTATTATTAATAATAATAAGTATGTTCTTATTATTATGATTAATAATAATAATAATAATAATTAATACTATTAATAATAATAATAATAATGTTCTTATTGTTATCATTATATTTAATACTACTAATAAAAATGTGCGAATTTATATTGCCCCACTGTATCATTGTGCTCTCCTATTTCTTCTCAACTCCACGGGGAGTATACAACCCCAGCTTCCATTATAATCGCTAGAAGGTTATCATGTTTATACGACTGCATTTATATAATTCTGCATAATATCAACACCGGCATTCCAGATCGTATAAATAATGTTGCTCCGGGCAACTACCAATGATGGTATCTCCTCCTTATTAGCGGTTTAGTCATGAGGGAGTGCTTTGTGGTTTGGCGGCCGTTTTCAGGGCTGTCGCTGCGGTATGCTTATGCTGGGATGCATGCCTGAAGCAAGGTTAACCAGGTAATACAGAATATCAAACGAACCATGTACGTTCAGCCATGACATATATAGAGATAATTTATGTTGTACGTGAAATAAAACATACCTGGATATGGGATCAGTATATATGCGCTGCAAGTGGGTCGAATTCTATTTATAGACGTACCCAGTTTACTGATTTTGGTGATAAGCGTATAGGTGAAATGC
>JAUTBZ010116979.1:0-16360 GCA_032361785.1 Lepetodrilus galriftensis
CTGTCTGATGTATACAAGAATTAATATACTGTTTTGAAAATAATGTCATTTTTTCATATAGTGTGTGTTTTGTGTGTGTGTGTGTGTGTGTGTGTGTGTGTTTATTTGTGTGTGTATGTGTGTGTGTGTGTGTGTGTGTATATGTGTGTGTGTATTTGTGTATATGTGTGTATGTGTGTGTATTTGTGTATGTGTGTGCGTGTGTATGTGTATGTGTGTCTGTATGCGTGCGTGCGTGCGTGTATCTGTTTTGTTTGCTTGAATATGTAGTGTTCTTGATTTATTTTGCGTTTAGTCTTTTATTAATGTTTTTGGGTCAGGGTTATCGCTGGTATCATTCTTGTTATTGACTAATACTACTACATGTATTCTGTTGACTTGAGCTACTGGCTAACCCTCGGTCATTGAAAACAATATTTCACGTGGAGTATTACATTAACAACTCGTGTAACATCCTATTGAAACATATCCACGATTCCATTAATAATTTGGTAATCACGCAATCGCATGGAAAATATCCTACATTTGCTGATAAACAATTTCATTTTTCCCCCACAGTTTGTTGTCAATTTTGTCAATAACCCAAGTAATTGCTAAACTCATTATCTAAAGATGGAATGTACCTAACTGTATAATGATCTTTGCCGGGGTGTTGTGTGAAGTTAACTGGAATAATATATTCTATCGAGCATAACGAAAAGCTAGTGCATATTAATAAGGCATTATACGCGGCCGAAAGCAATGAATTTTAACACTAGGAAGATCAGACGCGTTACCGATAATTGATTAGTGTGCTGATTTATGCATTAAATATACGTGTCCACCTCCGACATATGTTTATTTTGTATTTATTTAATATATTCGGTCAATAGTGCCAGTGGTGAGCAGATTAAATCGTGGTGCTACATTCGTCGCTTGGGTGAATTCGGACACCATTAGTCGGAGAGTTTGATATTTTTTTTGGACACCAGCTCGTGTTTTGTGCAGAACAATCTTTGTTATGCAAATATTTGGATGTTAAACGTTCCGAAACTGAATTGTTGACATGACCTTTTAAAAGCAGACATTGTTGTGAATGTATAATAATAATAATAATTTAAAAGGTACATTAACTGAGTTAATGGTGATTCAATTAATATCAATTAATTTGTAGCTGGGGTATTCAATACTCGACCCGAGGAGTATTTTCCCGTGAATTTTGTTGGAATGTAAAATATACAATTCGTTATGTTTGAAAAATGTGGAGGTTTGGTATACATGCACATATACTAACATGATATGCTAATGGATGCATGCTTCAGTGAACTACTATAATATTTAACATACCGGTATGCGTATTGTATAATGGACATGTTTAAGTGCATTCCTTGGATATTTATAATAACATTCGTATTTTAGAAAAGAAAAAACATGTTTTACTGAATTTCTCGCATATTTACCATACTATGGACATGGAAATGGTATGTCTCAGTGAATTTCCTGGGATATTAAAGCTAGTAGAGACATATATTTTAGGTACGTCTCACATCACATAAAACATGGTACATACACTAAATAAAACACAGTATAAAGACCAAATTGAGCCATGTCAAAACTGTGTTTGAACTCTAACGGATGTTTTAACGTCTTGCTGTTATAGAAGTTAAGGGTCCCTAGTAGAGATTTCAGATATATTTTCCTGGCGAGGTTTCAATGGGTTTTCTCTTTCGTTTTGCAGGACATAGTGGTGTGAACCAACTTGGAGGCGTCTTCGTGAACGGCCGACCACTTCCTGATTCCACCCGCCAGAGAATCGTGGAACTTGCTCACAGCGGAGCTAGGCCTTGTGACATCTCGCGGATTCTTCAAGTCTCGAACGGCTGCGTCAGTAAGATTTTAGGACGATACTACGAGACCGGCTCCATCCGGCCAAGAGCCATCGGCGGAAGTAAACCCAGGGTGGCGACAAATGACGTTGTTGGCAAAATTGCCCAGTTCAAACGCGAGTGTCCTTCCATCTTTGCCTGGGAAATTCGGGACAGGCTACTATCAGAGACCGTCTGCAACCAGGATAACATCCCCAGTGTGAGTACTGCACTTAATTATTTTAGTACTACTGCTACTACTGCTGCTACTATTACTATTACTACTACCACTACCATTACTACTACTACTACTATCTTTCTTTCTTTTTATTTAGAACAAAATATTATTATTATTATTATTTTAATTTTATATTATTATTATTATTATTATTATTATTAATTATTATTATTATTGTTATTATTATTGTTATTTTTCTTGTTATTGTTATTATTACTACTATTATTATTATTTTCTGAAAATAGGTTACCTGTACCGAGGATACGGTCCCTAGTGTGAGTACTAAATTTAATTATTTATATAACTAGTATCCTTGTTGTTGTTATTATTATTATTATTATTATTGTTATTATTATTATTATTATTTTAAAATCATTATATCATTATTATTATTATTATTATTATTATTATTATTATTATTAATATTATTAATATTATTAATTACTATTATCATTATTACTGTTATTATTGTTATTATTATTATTTTCTGAAAATAGGCTATCCATTTCTATTACTGTTATTTCGATCCATTTCTACTATTGTTGTTTCGTTTTCCATGAACACAAACCCTCTGGTAGAACATTTTCCGTGTGATTTTTTTTTTTCAAAATACCATTTGCAGTCACTATGAAACTAAATGGCAGTAGTTCTGCCGAATCTGTCGGCACTGTGCTGCAGATGGCACGAGTGGTCGCTATAAGTTTCCGCTCGACCCGGCCTACTATTATGGACGAGTGGATTATTACAAAAGGTCCTAGGTCGATATACAATCAAATGCCAGCGTATCATGAGACAAACGTTTGATGCGAGATGATAATCATGAGAGATAAACATCGTCCAATCTGCGACAAGCTTTCTCTGCGGCTTGGCACCAGTCTGAACAACGCATTGCAACACTTTGAAATTGAACTAAAATCTCTTTATTGAATACTGAACGAAGCAAATCTATATCTCCGACAAACAGTCCAATACTGGCGTTTTATTCGTGCTGGTGTATTCTTTTGATCTGGGTTTTATGGTAGTGTATGGTTGCAGCGCTACTACAAAACACGTTTTTATTGCCTTGTTTTATCGTTCTGCCCATTGGAACTCCCTAAACTCACGAAGTAGTCGCCACACAATGCTATGCTGGACTCTGCGTGTTAAGTGTGGCTAGGAGAGCTATAATGTCTGCTTCATGTATAGTAGGCCGTAAGTATATAAGCTTCGGCTGAACTCTATTATTCGAGAGTATTGAGATGTGAATGGCGGGGTGGGTGAAAGTGCGGTTAGTATATCGCCGTTAAACGAATGCAATCTATTGGATAACTTACTCTTAGGACGTACACACTTAAGACTGTTACTCGTGATTGTGTGATGGTTGTGAGTTTATATCAGAGTCAGTCTTCCACACGGAATATCTCACTCAATTTACTCCCTCTTTGGAATAGATACTGTATATATTTTCTTCAAATTGTCTCTTTTCTTCCCATCTGTCCCTTCTCTTTCTACCTCCATCCCTCGTTCGCCCATCCTCTCAGTTTCCTCCTCCCTCACATGATATATCTATCTCTCTCCATCTTTCTCCCCTATCTAATTATATTTCTCCTCTGTCTTTTTTCTCTCCTTCTCTATCTCTTTTTTTTCTACCTATATATTTCTCCTCTTGTCTCTCTCCTCCATTTCTCTCTCTCACTATCTATCTATCTATCTTTTCTCCATCTCCTTATGATTTGATCACTGCCAATCGTTCCTTCTCTTTGTATTTATTACGTCCATATGGCTATCTAACGATCTACGTATCTATTGTCAAGGTGTTATCAATTAAACGTGAATATATCACTCATATGCTAAGGTCCAGTTGATAAAGACCACATTCACGGTGGTATACTTTCTCAGTGTCGTAATGACAATCATATCACCAGTATAAACAGCATGGCAGGCACTCTCTCCTAACGAAGGCAAGGAAAACGAGGATACTATCGTTCTACCCCGCTATTGAATGTACCCCCAGCGGGATACCTTACGAGGAGTAAAAGGGCGGAGTGCCCCCTATCGGGCGTGCATTCTCCTCTCCGCTAGATGGCGTACCCATCTGTCCTCATCACTGTCTATTGAGTTTCGAGTTCAAAGATGGGCAACAATCGGTCCCCATTGCTTGGTGTTTGCGGGGGAAAGGATATTATATTTAGCATGTTTTGTGAGGAAATTGCTGCGTGGTTTCAAAGACCCCTCGCCGTGGTCGAATCCTGGACGTGAGGGGAAATTTCAACAGCAGAGGAGCAGAAACCCATGCCCGTCGTTCACGCATCGTAAATCTCGCGGCTGGATCCAAATAAACACTACGAGGATAAAGGTTTTGTATAGCGACCATAAAGTGGCACTATTTCTTTACTAACAGTTAACGATTCAATAAAGATGCCTGTTTAAGATGTCAAGTGCATTCTGATAGTCAACGTGTCGTTTAGCTAGCAGGTAGAGATCGCCATATACCCAGCCTACCACTGGGTTAGCAGGGGATTTTCGAACATCCTTTAACTCTTTTTAAAACCTACCTATAAAAATTACATGGAATGCGATGTGTCTCATTGTGAAAAGAATCTCCTAGTTTGCTGTACCCATTCTATTCTTCCAGTCACGGGATAAGCTTTGATGATCAAAAGCTATATATTCGACAGTCATATTAATGATCAGAAGCCGCCGAGACCAAATCCGATTGAAGATTGAAAGAAGTGATTATTTTTTCATTGACAATAGCGTCTTTCCAATAATAGAACAAGTGTCATATTTAGTGAGAGGTTCAAAGGAAGTAGTGTATATCCGTTGGTAAGGTATTTATGAAATTCGCTACTTATATCGATTCCATGTTTTTAGTTCACCTTCAGACCTGGCTGAGCGCGCATGTACCGGAAGTTTTCAAAGTTTTAAAGCCATAATTTTCTGACCACAAAATGTCTTTGTTTAGATCACCTACTAGCTACAGATTCTTAGTGTTAAAACATTACATAAAAATCAAAGACAATGAAACGTTATTCCGTATTTCCGTATGGACAGGAAGCACGCACAGATCGTTATATTTCACGGGCAGTTGAATAAAACAATCATGATAAATAATGTCGAATGCCATATTGGAGACGTCGGTTCAAACTAAGACTTCAAATAACAGACAATTCCATTTTTTTATTATTAAAATAGTCGATGTCATTTCAATATGAAATACGTCATTTATTTTCCCTTGACTGAACAAGGCTGTATATCGCGGTACGAGAACGACTGTCCAAACGGATTCTCAGTTCCAAGGAAGATAAGTAACTAATTGAAGATTCTCCGTCTATTTGTTCGCTTAGCCGTGAACCTTAATGAAATTGGAAAATTATTATAAGTCCTCCTTGCTGAGCGGGAAGGATTTGATGTCAAGGACTTAGCAGGAACTCGGGGAGGACAAGCCACCAACAATGGCTTGAAGGAACGCCTAAGAAGATCTGCAGAGATTTTCTCTGGAATACCTGATAAATTTAATTATCTTAAAAATTCGCACTTAATTTCTTTTTCTCCCTGTCTTGTAGTCCGCAGGTGCGAACTTGACCAAGATCCGATCTTGTATATGAATGTCAAATTGAGAGTGCTCGGATTAATTTTCCGACGATTCCTAAGAAATCTGGCCGCGTCTTATTCCATTCTTTAGTCCTTCGCGGAGGCTAAATTAACAAGAAATCTCTCCTGTGCGCGTGATTGCTTGTAAAATTGCCTATGTAATGCTCTCTGGCAAAAATAATCCAATATTTCATTTGGGGTCTCGTCCTGTTATTTACCATCATGCTTGCATTCAAATTACAAGAGAGGGGTTAGGCAAAGAGAGCATGTCGCACCATGCCTTCTTCATCAACGTACATATATTAACTGACTTCCAATGATATGGTACATTGAAGGTGTTATATATATATATATGTATGTATGTATATGTACATGTATGTATATATGATACATCATTCAGCAAGGAAATCGTCATCCTGTTTTTTAATAAGGTATACATGGCACAGCTGACGCCTCGATAGCGACTGTACTCGCTTACATGTGCTCTGATGGTATCAGTAGATGTTTTGATGCCATTGAACATGTTGGAATACAGATTTACGGTTTTTACTAAATATGCCCATGGCATTATTCCAGTCTGTTTGCATTCATGAATAACTGGCAGGTCTGGTTTGATCGCACTAGTGAATAGTTTGCTGGTTTTGCTTTACCTTGATGATCATGTCCGTACAGTTTCGTCATATTGAAACCATCCAGTAAAATGGTGATGAATTTGATGACATTTAGTAGACAGTAGAGTTACCAAAAAGTAGACAATCTATTGTTTTGTCCTCTTTCTATCAAACAGCGGCAATTATTTATGATTTCTGTATCGTTCCTCCTCCAAGTACCCATGTACTGTTGTCAGACTTCATTTCTTATTCTATGCTGATATGAAGAAGTTTTTAATAATCGACCGGTACCATGACGTGAGAACATCCCTTTCTTGTCTAAATTAGTTAACAGAAAAATGCGTTGGGTATAATGTCAAAAGCCGATATCGCCAAAATACACATTGGATAATGAATCCTGTTTTATAATGTTTTTCAAGATGTTCAACACTCCTGTGACCATGTCGATGATAATAATGACGTTATGGCACCCGCGGCTATATGTAATCTGAAGCCATTCATAATACATATTATTTTACAACTCAAATAACCAATATCCCCGAACAAGTATACTTGGTGACGAAATATGATGTAACTGTAATAAAATATTCACATTTTTCCTTCTGCGCCATAATTTCTTCACGGCTTAAAAGCTATTCATGTCTACTTAAATCTTTGAACATAGCTAAAGTGCCGGGATAAATTAAATTAAATTTAAGATAAATTAAATTAAAAGAAATTATGATCAGATGTACATGACGAGTATCTCATTATGAATTATTCATTCAATAAGTATTGTTCTACGTCTTCACCTTGTTCTAAAAGTATCCTCAAAAACCTGATACATGTCAACTACTAGTATACAGTTCATGTTCAATTTGACTGATATTGCAGTACTTGTTAGAATTGAGGAATCTATGTCATGTCAGCTTTCATGTCGATATAGATTTTATTTTGTATTACCAATTGTTTTAATACGCCAATTAGATCTGTTATAATCATGCGTGTTTGTGTAGAATCGGGGAAATAACTTTCAAGAAAGACACCAAGAAATGTGAACATCCCTAATTTCTTTCTGGAGGTGGGGGTTCCGTGAAGGTCGTAGTCTGACCAGATGTCCAGAGATACGACGTCATTTTATCTAACGTCGCTTATCCACCCTGTCAGTCAAGATCTCACCACGTTTTCAAATCGGGGCTCGAACATTGTCTCCATCTTTAATTACCCCATCGTGGACAATTACTGCACGTTGAGCTGGGTGAGATTTTGCCGGAGGGTATTTCCTCGAGTTCCAGTTCTCGTCGGACGACGTGCACATGTTACGTTAAAACCCCGGAACATCGCTTTTCTCACCTTGCTCCAAGAGTTGCCAGAACTTTCGGGATCGCTGATTAGTGTCCATACGCCATTTTAACACCCAAAGATTTGTCAGAACTTCCAGCATCTTTGATTACTGTCCATACGTCGTATTAACAGCCGAAAAGTCGGTCCGCGATGTATTGTGACGCGCCTGAGCTATGATTCACGTAGTAAGAGCCGGCCCAAGCCATTGCGTTTCTCGTACACCTTTTGAAATATTAATTAAAACCTGACACATCTGGGATGATTTTTCTCGAAAAAAATCAAATCGCATTCACTTGACTAAACAATTTTTCGCTCCAACGGACATGGTGAGTTAGGTCCGTTCTTCATTTGCATATAACTCTCTTTGTGCTTTGCCCAAATCTAGTCCCTAATACTCATTTATTTCCAGGCCCTTCGGCTCATCTTGATGATAATAATAAACGTCACCAATTTATTAAATCGTGAAAGCAGCCATTTTCTTGCGAGGGTAGCGCAGTTATCAGCGAAGGAAGTTTCCGCTACAGTGGGCACATAACTATCTAAGATACCGTTAAGGCCGAGGAATACCAAATGTCAGAATGCCGCGGCAAATTGGAAGTTTGCGAGCCTGCCTCAGAAGGTCTTCTTGTCTTCCTACAAGCGGGCCATTCGCGAAGGTTTCGCTCAATTCTTCTAATTTGCACCCCCACGAATGTTGATATTCGACTTAATTACCTTTCTTAGAACTGAAGAAATTTATCAGTCCCTCGATGTAGCTAGTTTGGGTGTCCAGAAATCAC
Organism: Lepetodrilus galriftensis; assembly: GCA_032361785.1. Taxonomy (NCBI): domain Eukaryota; kingdom Metazoa; phylum Mollusca; class Gastropoda; order Lepetellida; family Lepetodrilidae; genus Lepetodrilus; species Lepetodrilus galriftensis. The sequence continues at coordinate 8,369 of JAUTBZ010116979.1, forward strand.
GGATGAACGCGTCGACTGGGTCACGGTGCGGCCTAGCATTGGTGACAACTCTCTCGTTAGGAGAATAAAGAGGCCGGCGAGTAGATGGAGGGACGTCTTAGAGCACTGTTAGCTAGACACGGTTATTCATCAACGCAACGGTGTTCGCAGGAGCAGAAATGAAAGTAATTTATATCCGGACTGATGACAAGGCAATGGGAATTCACCCCCTCCCCCCTATTTCCCCCCCTTTCCCCCTTCTTTTCCTTGCTCCCCGTTTCGCTGCAAGATGAAAACAAATTACTGCGCGGTATTCACGTGCCTCGCTCGCTCGTATTCATAGAAAAGCACGCGCTGTCCGTGCATCACGGGGTTGAACCTGGACTTTGTGCATATAGGGCGTCCTGCCGGTTTGACAGCAGCGCCAAAACACATCCATCATACCATTTTTCTTCACAAAATGGATTCCTTTTCGATCTGCGTATCTAAATCGGGGTTATCGCATGAACAACTCCCAAACGTATTTACAAATATTTTCCAACGCCGTCCACCGTGTACCTCTCTGCAATGGGGGGTTAGCTTATGAAACGCGACGCTGCATTGGCTGACGTCAATGATTCCGTTAATTTTCCATCTCTTTTCCATGCAATTTCCTCTTTATTCGCATGTTAATTCCAACCCGTCCACTTTTCACGCACAGTTGGGCGCCATTTGTGCACAGAAACAGTGGCCTTGTTTATAAATGCAGGTTACCTGTTCTAAGCCTAGAACACGGGCAGTGGCTCGGTGTGATCTATTTGCACACGTGCCCACTTTAGTGTACTTATTTAGTAAAAAAATATAAAAATCCCCATGCACTTCACGACCGTCGTCATCGGTTAGTAGGTCCACGTACGTACGCCGCTGTATATTTATGGAACAGGGATTAATTCGTCACCACCTTCTTGCATGCATTTCCTATATATTACCATGATTAAAAATACCCATCACTCACGAATTGCGCAGAAGAAAGAGGGGTATATGTTTAAGATTGAAATTAAACAGAAATATATTGTCTGAAGGCCGGGGCAGTTGGCATTTACTTTTTTTAAGGACAAGCAATTGGATATTCTGGGGGTTCCTGGGAGGATTGGCAATGGTGTTTAGGATGAGAAATAACTACGCTATTGTCTTAATATTGCAAATAGGACCAGCAACGTCCTTTCTCAAGGTTTAAAGATCTGATAGTTATCAATGTTTTAAAGACAAGCAATTGTATGTTATGACGGTTGCAAGTACAAGTAGGATGAACAATTACCTTTCGAAATGTTGCAAGGGCTGCTAGTTATCAAGTTTTGAAAGTTCATATTTGAAGAAGCAATTGTATTTTCTCTAGGGTGGTGTTCCATTGACAGTCTTGGACGCACATTTTGGACAGGGAGCTGCTCATTTCTAGCTGTTACGTCTGTACTTTCTGTCCGACGCATGCACAGTTACCAAGGATAAACACCGCACAGTGTAACTGCGCATGCTGCGGACAGAAAGTACAGACCGAACACCTAGAAAGGAGCAGCCCCATGTCCAGAATGTGCGTCCAAGACTGTCAATGGAACACCACCTAGATGTGCATGTAGGGCTGAACGATGTCCATATAGATGCTGAATACTGAGATGAGAATTGTATTTTCTCCAGATTTATATGTAGAGGTGAACAATGCCTATGCTGAAGACTGCGATGAGAACTGTATTTTCTCCAGATTTGTATGTAGGGCTGAAGACTGAGATGAGGACCAAACCAATATGTATCTCGATTCATTGAAATTTTACATTCTCCCCTCGTTAAGTAGAAGGCCGCCATTGCATCGTAAAGCTCCTGCTGCGAGATTGGCGAGTGGGATGACTCTACTAAATCTACACAATTGACGACGGAAGGAGCATAATTGACGACAACATATCTTAAGTGAAATTCATTGCGAACACCCCTGTGGGACCAATACCGGAGACTGCCGATTGACTCCGTCTTGAAGGATGAAGGCCTAAATGCCTGGCAGTCCGAGGCTCGCATATCAATTTGGGAGGACGTCTTGACGATACGAATGGAAATCTTAATTATGATCATCTCACCGCAAGGTGATCTCGTCAGTGCTCCATCATTCACCAAGGAGATGACTCCATTCGGAGAAAACCACAAAATCTCAGATGGTCGGATCTAGTCTGCCGAAGAATCTGAGACGGGGATTTACATAGAAAGAATATTAGAATATGGGAATTGTGGACAAATATGTATTCTGTAAATATTTCTCAACTATTTTTTGTTAATACTTAGTACATATTGTCAGGTTTATAGACATATACTATGTGTATTCTGTAAGCAATTATTTCAATGTTGAGAAACGCTTTTTCAAGCTTTTCTTTTTTCAAGGATTAGATTCTGTAAGTAATTCTCAATCATTTGAGAAATACGTTTTCCAGATTTTCATGTAATCTTTTAACATAAAATCCCATTTAAACCATATTGAAGCATTATGATAAACTATGATCTAACTACTCGTCTTAATTCAATGTTTCGTAGTTCATACCAGTTGGTGTTATTCCTGTAAATGCTACATTCCAGATACAAACATACCCATTATTGACACCAAAGAATATAGTGTGATAAAACTGTGCCTAGATCAAAAGTGTTAATAATATGGAATATGTTCAGAGATGTAAAACAGGCACTAAAACCAATGTGATACACAGTGATACACATTATTGTGTTTTCACGTGTTTTATCTCGTCATGGCGGTAATTAACTGTCACGTGATAGTATCTCTTGTACAGCGCCACCTAGTGCTCGCAGGTGTATCTCAGGGTGCAAATTAATTAGTCATTAGTAGGGCGATTGGTTTATAGAATAGAGGAAATTACTGGCAATATACTTAGGTTTGTATCAGGATTCGTTCTCGTGTTACAGCCATACTTTGTGAAGGTATGGAAAACAAAATCCGCTAGTTATACTGTGGTTTTTAAGAAAAATGCACTATCTTAATTAAAGCAAAATTAAATAAAACAAACGTCAGGTATTCTTCCAATAATGCAGTAGTGATTATCTCACTTCCTGTTCCGTTTGTGTAGCTGGGAATATTGCACTAAATTTTAAAGAGTTGAGAAATCAGACAAGAAGAAAATACAATAGGTTATAATATAATTTATGATTATTCTAATTATATGACTTACAATCTTTATAATTTTCTTTATATGTTGCACGAATTCGTTCCCCAACAGCTGCACAATGTATGTGGTATTAAATGGATATTTGACGATTGACTAGATCGTGCTGTAAAGTTGGTACGTGTGCTTATGTAAATTTGTTCTCATAACAAAAATGGCTAAAGTATAATTCATTTAAATTTTAATTAAATAGCACCGACGTTGAGTTTTAGATTGTTAAAATTGGTGAGATTGAAGGGGGGTGTAAGGCTAGCTTATGCAGTAGAAGTAATACTGTAAGTATATTATATATGTACATAGTGCGTCACATGTGTGCGTTCTTGACATTAAGGGTTAAACCACCGTATACAAAACATAGGCGTTTACTAGTATGGATTAGACTAGTATTTCTGTCTGTTTCTGTATCTTTCAGCTGTAGTTAGATGATGTTGTCCTGAAACAATATGTTGTTTTAAAATGTTCCATTGTGAAATAGTAATTTATCTGTCTTCACCTTCTAATGTAATATTATATACGGTGGATGTATTTTTGCAAATAATGAACACATAAATAGTCTTAGATACGTGCTACCGGTTTCCTAATAATGTTTTCGTGACCACTAGTATTTGTGCATTATCCAAACTATTTAATTATATATTTTCCCATTTATGTGCAAATTCCAAAGTAAATAGTTGTTGGTTTACCATCAGCTATCGATTGATTTTCTCTCCTACAGTGTCGCCTTTGAGCTAATAATATCCATACAACCGTGATGATATCCACGTTATCAAATAATGCTACTTTCCACACGGGTGATTATTACATTGTGTGGCATTCTCCGAATGTCCATAGCTTCCTCGAAATGTCTTCATTTGTGAAATTTCTTTAAACTGTCTTACATTGTGTTCGTCACAACTACAGGAAGTTGTATTCAGTTCGTTTCTTTCACTCTGGTCTGTGGTCGTGTTGTAGATTATATGACGTGAACTATCATGAGTAATATATTTGGTTTAAATTTCGACCGAAAAACTAAAATATTATTACTGATTAATGGAGTGCAATGGGTGTTTTAAACATGGAACGGGCATAGTTTTGACATTTCAGGTTTTGTTGGTATAAACATCCTTCCTTCATGTACCAACGGCATAGCGGTTTGTACTGGTATATATTAAATGCATAACGTTAACAAATGCCATCTCTGTAGATTATACACACACATAAATATGTGTAGATAAATTAAACATTATTTTGTAATTATTCTTCCAACGGAATACAAACCAGTCGAACTAGCATGTAGGCCTTTCATTATAACATGGAGTTTACTTCCGATGCCTTTGATACTGCGATGCACCAAAACCTCCAAATCCTATCTCGTGCCCGAAACCATACATGTCCCATACGGAATATGTGTTTGGAAGGACAATTTAACAAATAGCTTTTCAACCATTATTTTCATTTACGAAGTTAATCTCGTAGACTCTTGTGTTCAATTTAGACCGGAGATAAAAATTGGGAGTGATGTTTATGACGCATTTAATTTGGGGTATCTAGTGATTGCGTTGAGGCTTTCTGATTGGCCTTCGTTCCTTCTTTTGAGAAGAGTTCCTGGTCGCCGGGGACACGACGGGAAAACCTAGTCAACCGAAAAATTTGTAGAAAACATTAAACTGAAGGGGGAGTTTGGGTGCAGTGGAATAGTGAAGTAACGTGTCGTAGTCACGGACATGCGAGTCAGTCTGATCAGCGTCGCCTCAATGTGATTTCAGACGTAGAGATGGACTCTACCCTTCTCAATAAATCTTGTTTTTAAACATTCGCGAGTTTTGACGTTAATTCATTTTCAATAGTATTCTCTGACAAAAATGTCGTAAATTGAAATATTTCTCTTCAGGACGATTAGACTGGAGGTTATTGTCGATGTCACGTGATAAATGCCCGTCTTCCTTTGGTTTCGAATCGAATGGAGAAAGCATTTTATCATTTCTACTGCAGTAAAGACGATTCGGGTAAACCCGGCTTTATGTCTTGTTTATATTTAATAACATGGACATCAAACCAAACTATGCTAAATCGTTTATGAACTAATAGAGGGATTCAGATTGAAATATAGGAAATGTTGCCGAATGCGTCTTGTGCATGGATTTAATGGTGTAGAAAGTCGTATAATCGGATGAGCTGGAATACATACTTATTTCACTTTAAAGAAACAATGTGAATGTACAATTATTATTACAGAATCGTCGTCTTGTGCAGATCTCAGACTTCATAATGTGTTTATTCTGCTTACGATCAAATACACATAGAGCCAGGGAACTATATTTAAACTAAACATGAAAAAGATTTTGAAAAATTACTATCATTAAAAAGAAAGTCCATTTCCCCAACTATTTCTTTTTTACAAAGAACACCTACTTTTTTTATATATATTTTTGTAACATAAATAATAAATTATACGCCAAGATAGCCCATGTTCGTTGACACACAAACAGAGAAAAATATCACGTTGTTCCCGTGATGGCGACTAAATGAATGGGTCTTGTTCTCAGCAAACACAACTCGCAAATTCTTCATGCCAGAAAAATATTTGCTTGACTGCTCGTTCCGCGACCTCTGAGCCTCTAGAGTGAGGACTTGTCGGGGAATATTGTTTAGATTAGAACATAAGCATCGCCATAATAAATCCAGGAAAAGTACAATAAATGCTGACACAAAACTGTGACTGGTCATTCGTCATATTTGTGACATCTGACAGTCTAGGCTTGTATGTTGTCTAGAGAGAAACTATAAAATGGATAACAGCTTAGATAAGGACACACATACGTTTATATGTAGGTTATAGACTGGACAGTATTATTTTATTCAATTTTAATGGTTAAATTGTAATATTCTGTTCCAAATAATATCACGAACAGGATCATAAAACGGTTTGGGGGTTGACAAGTTGTGTTTATGAAGTAAAAAATGTCTATGAAGTAAAATATTTGAAGTGTGATGTATAATTTTCAAAGGCGTGGGTTGGAGACATAAACTTGCTTACACTTCGGGTTAATGTATTACTAGAATACGATGGTTTTGGTAAATATGCTGTTTAAATATGTATACTTCCAAGTGTATTTTTAGAATAGCATACGCAATGTTATAAAAATCCGGGCAAACACTGTAATACGTTTCTCTATCATATTTTTTCCATGACTATTTTAGTATGTTCATCTTATATATTTTACTATTATATAGTACTATTGGTCATGCATGTAACATGATATTAATTTATTTAATACTATGAGTATATCACTCCGTGAAGATAACATTAATTCAGCCATGTGTAATTCACAATAAATAAATCACATTACGAATACATACTTTCCTGTGGGTGTTAATGCGTATAGATCCTTAATAGCATCTATGATAAACCTATATCTTACATTATTCATGTCACGGTCACATCTCACGTTACTCGTGCCATTGTCATGTTTTTTTAATATTTACGATAACATCAAATAAGAAACATTCACAAAGATTGTCGAAGAAAATGTATGCATTGTGATTTAGCGTGTGTGAATTATTGTATCATTATATAATCCGATTATATTAATGTAAATACGCTATGTCTTTTGATAGTAATAATGTTAGTGGTACATAATAGTAATTATATGTTCCATAACATGAAACGAATTACGGTATAATGTTCTAAGATGTGGGCGCTGATATACGTAGCAAGTTCTGGGAATTATTACTGTTATTACCATAGCAACCGCTACGACCGACTGTTTTTTAGTGAAATAATAATTTCTGAATAAGTTATAATTGTCTTAGACTAAAATAGTGTGTAGATTTTCTAAGTTCATGCTATCGTTGCCTAACAAAAACGTATGAACAGCAAATGCATTCTCTGGTTAAATTTAAATAATTTTCAGAACTTTAAGATCGTTCTTAAAGATGTGTCTCATATGCCAATCTCATTGTGGAAGTATGTTAGGTACAGATTAAATGTTCGATGAGACACTTAATAGTATATAGGTATATAATGGGCTATACATTTGGGGTTTCAGGCGATGCATTCGTTCATGTTTATTGGTAATTATATCATTTGCTTGCAGGCATATTATGTGAGATATGTTGAGCTTACTTATATATTGTCTTCAGAAATAACACTAATGTCCACGTCACGAACATGATAATGTCAATAACACGAACACACTGCGACATCGACGACATATTTCAACGACTATTGAACTCAACACAGCAGTCTTTATGATGTCCTTTTCCTTTACTTTTCGTTTGATTTCGTTGTACTTTATTTTGGGGATTTTTTTTAAATTTCTTTTATTTATCAACACAATTTAATGACTTGTTTTACTCAAAATGTTAATATGCTTACTTCAGGTTTCCTCCATCAACCGTGTGCTGAGGACATTGGCTAGCGAGAACCAGAAGGTGATGGGCCAGAGTTCTATGTATGACAAGCTGGGTCTCCTGAACGGTCAAGGCTGGCCACGACCCAACCCCTGGTACACCCCCACTGTCTCCATGCACGCAGTCCCCACGTACCACGCCCCACCCACCACCTCGCCGATGGCACCGGAAAAGAAGAGCAAATGTAAGCTAACACCGGTTAATGCATGTTTTTGTGAGAGCCGAATTTCGGGAGGATTTGAATTTGCTGGTCAGTGCCAGAAATGAGTGTCTTCCTTCCTCCTTCTTCTTCCTCCATCAACCGTGTGCTGAGAACATTGGCTAGCGAGAACCAGAAGGTGATGGGCCAGAGCTCTATGTATGACAAGCTGGGTCTCCTGAACGGTCAAGGCTGGCCACGACCCAACCCCTGGTACACCCCCACTGTCTC
>JAUTBZ010117090.1:0-16352 GCA_032361785.1 Lepetodrilus galriftensis
CCCACCCCCTAGCATAATGATACGTCTTGATCGACCTTGTACACATCTCCCCCCGTAGCATACTAGTAATACGTCGTGATCGACCTTGTACAACAATCCGACCAAATCCCATTCAAAAAGTGAAACAACATGTTAACGACGTCGAGCTAAAACTTCAATAAGATTTCCTATATCCACCTTGATTTCCATCTCGTACTAGGAGTATTATGCGCTGACTTTATGAGTTTGCACAACCTGTGGCCCCCATTCTTGACAAGATTCCGGACTAATTAGTACAGGCGGCGATGATAGACTACTTGGAACTGTCTTCTGCCGTCTAGGAGGTCTTCAAGAGACGGACCGATCATCACAGAAGCAACGACAGATCTCGGATGGTCGATATACTAACTAAAGGCCTAGCAGTGCTCGCGGTAAAGTGAGCAGGTGTTAACGTACGACTAATTGGGCCCTAGACCACGTGATCCGGAGGAAACACACTCACTCGATACGATGCTGGGCGACGTCAAGACGTAAACTCCATCTTTCCCGCGAGAATTGTCTCGCAGGCTTTCAGAATTATCTTTTTAAGACGTTCTTGCATATGTGCCCGACTTTAAAAAATACATTCTTTGTCATTCTCGCAGAGATAGTAAAACTTGCCATTGCTGAAGCTAATGGTCTGGGTAGGTCACGTGGTTCGCTGACATTGCGAATTGTTTACGACAAGCATCTGTAGAGACCATTTGCATGTAAGCACATTTTAAACAGGATTCTGGACGCACGTTTTAAACAGGATTCTATGACTTAATTAATAATTAGCTGATATAGCCTATTTAAGTACTATATTAATTAATGTGTGTGCTTGTGCGTGCGCGTATGCATGTACGTTTGCGCACGTGTGCGTGTTCATATATGCGCATACAGCGTAGAAAAACGTACAACTGTAAAACCTGTTCGTTTGTTGTGCATCGAATATATCTTATATTACACTCCGAAGTCAAAGCCGCATTCACGATCACCACATACACTACACGTACGTACGACACTACTTACGAGAAGGTTGTAATGATCTCGTAATGGATACGAGCGCTTCATAAAAGGATGCTCGGGATATGAGGTGATGACATTTATGTCCATATACTAGTATCTAATAAATATATACCTGTGACCGTATTTTGCATAGTGTGTATAGTGTATCCATATAGCCTAAAACATGGTCAGTATTGTATCACTTTACGAAAATTGTATCTTTGATTTTAACTTTAGGAAACTGGCGTAAATTTCTTCTCTGCGCGTCTCCGTGCATCGGAAAAAGAAACAAAACTGGTCCAAGAAAGAACCTGTCCTCGCCATATCCCCAATTCTGGTTCATTGAATTTGATCTGATTTCTTCTCATTCATTTATGTAAAATTACAACACCTGAAAATTCTATTCTTCTCATTTCTACAAAAGTGAATAGTGTCAATCGCTGAATTGCTCAGCCTCGCCATTCATCTACAGCGCACACGGACGAGGCTCTCGCTCAAACGACAATTTCATAAATCAAACAAACACCTAAAATCACTACCTTGAATTCAATGAGTGTACATCTGAAAGACGGTCCAGCCAGATGTTAGCATTGTACAAGTTCCGTCAATACCGCGCCGCTAACCCCGGTCAGCCTATCGAACACGCCCCCTTTACCCGGCCGGGTCATCCAACCGAGCACGCCCATCCGGATCTGGCGGTCGTTCTTTGTTTTATATCCCTAAATCCGTTTGATGACAAACCAACAATCTGGATAACGGGTTTTCGTCTGTGTCTATACATGTAATTCCACCTGGAAGCTGTTTCATTTGCGCACTTTCTTTAATTAACCTTCCTCTTACTGAACATAGGGGCGGTGCTCGTACTAATGCCCGCAGCTAAAAGCGTTGCTAATCACGTGAGGAACAATCACAAGTTGTTGGGGCCAATTAGAAAATATTTCGAGTTCCGTAGCCTACCTGAGATAAGAGTTCGTTATATTATAGTTTTATTTGCAGAATTCAAATACCACGGTTATCCTTCGTGTGTTCATACCGTTGGCTTGAACAATCATTCGGCGCGTGAGGGGTGATGTCATGATATGAAATATTGCCATTGTTTCAGGGGATGATTACCACATTAATGCAAGAAACAAATAGCCTAACACGGTAAGAAGAAGACGACGAAGAGAAAGAAACTAACGTGGTATAAAGAAGAAAATAAGGAGGAGAATAAGAAGAAGTATTAGAAGAAGAAGAAAGGAATAAGAAGAAGAAAAGGAAGAATAATTAGAAGAAGAAGTAGAAGAAATAAGGGAACACTAATAAGAAGAAAGGAAGAAGAAGAAAATTAAGAAGAAGACGACGATGGAGAAGAAGAAGATATCAACGCAGTGCGTTTGAAAACAAAACAAGTATATCCTACATATGATATAGCTAGATACACCAATCATTCAAAAACAGAGTTCGCAAAAATAACAAGAACTGCATACTCTAAGGATTAGTTAGCCTAATATGACGTTAATAAGGTTGTCTGTAGCTAGTAGCTACTACATTTTGTAATGATATGAAACGGTTAACGATAATCATTGTCATGTATCTAAGACATTGACTGGCCATACTTGTATATTTAGTGATACAATGTAAAGGTGTGGTTACACCGAAACCATTTAAAGAAATCGGTATACGCGCAAACATGTAGGCTAGTAGGCCTACGTACCCTGTCATACTATAGCATAGACGGTAACCAGATTTCGTTATAGGAGAGGTCTTTACATAGACAAGTTGCCTGTTGGCCAATCCTATGTCATGTTTCAATTAAATAAATGTTGTTTAACCCAACCAGATTTCGTTAGTGGCACCGCAATGTCGAAGCGAAATTCGGCACGTTTTTCTCGTTATCGTTGTCGGGCTCGGTGTGGCCGCAACTTAATCTTTGGACACGAATTTTAGATTTACCTGGACCTCGCTCATACCTGATAGTGCTAGGTGAACACATTTAGGTCTCTTCAAGAACGGGTTCATTACACAAAGATTAGAACGCATCGTTCAGGAAATGAAGCGGAAACTCCCATGTTTGTAGTCTATATAGTCACGTTGGATTCCAGTTTTCGCACAGTCGGACACTTCTTAGTTCCTATGTATGATTTCACACAGTAATACCTGTTATAACATGTACGATCACGTGTCACTAGTGGACAGAGCTTATCAAATACACGGAGGAAAATATTGGTTCTCAATACTAGTTGAACCCGTGCGGATAGCGAAGGAACTTGATATCTAAAGTCCGGATACGGGTGGTCGACTGTACTGGTATACCATTTTATAAACTAGCAATACAATATATGAATGTGTCGGCCTACTGCATGAGTCCCGTCTTTGTGTTCTACGTATTCTTTTCATTATTTAAACGTACCACCTTGGGTGGTTTTTGAAGAACACATTTGGCAGGCCTATTCCACTTGCCGATCATTTGTAGGCAGTTGTTCTTTCTTTTCATTAATACCCATGATGTTTCTTACTGTTGACATGACACTCTTTATGAAGAAGAATAGGCTACAGAGAGATAGGCCTACCTACTACATGGTTTACTTGATATCAGAAGGACACTACATGCAGGCCATCCCGCTGATAAGTAAAATACATCCATCCTACTCATTAGCTACATGTACCTTTGTCCTTGGTCAACAAATAATTCAAATCTGGAAATGCCCGCGAGGTAGTGCATGGGTACAATGTTGCATTTTCCGTACTTTAAGCATATTGTAGTTGAACAAACATCAGCAGTTCTTAAGGCGGTCGCAGCGGGACATTTAGCCGGGCGAGACCAACAAAAGGGCAGATTCCGAATAGCCGGACAATGAGGTACATGGCGAGTGGGCGTGGCACGCGTCCAGTTTTCTTATTATTCATAATGAATTAGTTTGTGGGCAAGGCTAGGCGTGAATGAGGCTCGGCGGGGGGTGGCGGACGTCATGAACGTATCTGACGATGGAGTCCGACTGAGAGCGGGATAGACCAAATCAGGTGATAATTATCTCAACGCTAATAACCCGAAAATAGAGACACCCCGTCCAGCCCACCATACTGCAACAATGGCCGCAGCGCGTGAGCTCAGCACGCGCATTGATGTTGCTGATTTGTGATTCTGTGTCCCCTGGGGTTCGACGGCCCTCACTTTGAAGGCGACCTCTGACCTATAAATATACCCGTAACATGGCTCAAGCGACTAACACAGCGGTCGGAGACTCGGATCACACGTGGACGGTATGGTGTGATTGTCTCGTTTTGAGTGCGGCCATCTTGCACGTGCGTACCTCCAGGCGGCGCGTGCCGGTTCAGGTCGGAGGTGATAAGGTTGCGGAACGTGTCCCTTCTCGGCAAATCTCGTTATCTCTCGGGATGTAACGCGAGGCTAACTAACGGGGAAACGGAACGCCGTAACGTAACGCTGCGTCACGGCACGTGAGCGACGCGCGACAAACACGTGTCACGTCTAATCGTCAAGTTCCGACGTCGCTGTTTTCCTTGATTCTGTAACTTTGTGGCTTCCTGCGATTAATACACAATTAATCTCGTCCGCCGATCTATCGACAGCTTGTTAGTTTTCCAACCGCGACAGGCTTTATATTAGCCCGTGTTTAGCAGTAACGTAATCTGTCATGGCAGACCACCCAGCCACAGGCTTGCCGCCTACCTAAAGTACAGACACACACACACACATAGAAATAGCAGATAGTTTATTAAAGTAGTCGAATTGGACCCAAGTGAAGTCATAAATGCAAAGCTTGTTCACTCGACTGGCGTAGTATGATTTGTGTACCTCAAGAAATATCTTCATCGTACAATTTCAACCGTAACAATAGTTACTTCACATCCTAACAATGGACATTGTCATCTTCAGTAATAGCTATTCCTGTAAACAGCTGTAAATAGCAAACTTAGAATTTCTCGGCGAGCAGTCTTTCAAGCAGAAAGTAAGATGGAATTGTGCAGTTCCTAATGAACTTGCTTTTCCTGTATTACCTTAGAACCAAATGTATCCTCCATTTTACCTCAGAGGTTCGTGTCTCTATGACAGTGATTGTAATTAATATAGCGTTAAAAATAAATACATAAAATGTTAAAATATTGACAGGCAGTGGAAGCTGCAGTCAGTGTGGAGACAAATCAGACGTGCATACTGCCAGGTAATAATACATTCGACCATGAAATATGTCAACAAACCACGATCGTATGCCTTACTTGTAAGTACATACAAAATTAATACATAAGGGCATTACAATACTAACATATATAAGTATAATGTCTTCATTGAAAATACAATTTTCCTAATGCTATTTTCAAAGTTAACTTTATATATATATATATATATATTCCCTATTATACATTTTAAATATTTTAACCATCTGAAAAATAATAATTCTTGCAATATAATGATGGACATATGATACTTATTGACTATTAATGACTATTACTTGTGATATATTCGTCCATACAAATGGCTTCTGAACTCAATTTTCACTTTCTGAGATTAAATATAATACGGACAAACTGAACTTTAAAATTATTCCACATTAATATTTGTTATATACTAGCATATTTGATACGGCAGTACCGTGTGGGAAATCATTATATTAAGTTAGATCGAGAAATGCGAGCCCACCAATTTGTATTTCAACAGATAAAAGCGAAAATATGAGACTCGGTGAAAACATTCACAGTGCTCTAAATGTCGAGGGCTCAGAACCGAACATGAAAAAGGCGATCCGTCTCAAATTTAATAGCCAGATATAATTGAAAAAGCCACTATTAACGTGTATGATGTCAAGTTATCAAGAAGTTACTCGCTGGTTATAACCGAGACAGTCTATCGATGGATTACAGGGGACCAAGATTATTACGTTTTACGTCAAAGTTCTCATGTTACAAAATATTAGTTTTAGTCTTATCGAATCAGGTTTTATCAACATCTATAAGTGATCGTGAAAGATTATCTTGAAGTGTTATTTATATACATGTAGGTACGTACTATACACCTCAACTGCATTTCCATAAAATAGATCCTGAACTTGCATGCGTATAGGCTATATAATATATACAGTATAGATCTAGTGTCGGAATGATACAATTCACATAAAACACACATTCGTACACGTGTATTTATTTACAAACAAGTTGCAAGTTACAAGTTATTAATACTATTATTATCACAAATTATATCCATTTAAAAAAAGCATGTCAGTATCATAGAAACGTATTAAGCCGTTTGAATCACATCCTGTTGTTATTGGTGAAAGTTGAAATCTTGTCAATTTTCCTCATCCACGAATAATATTACAATATATACGTTCTCTTCTTACGGAATCAAGTTTCATCAACATCTATTAATAAGTGATTGTGAATTATTACCCTAACGTCTTATATCTTTCTGGGAATTTGGTTTACGCCATAATAAAATAGCACGTCTAAAATTATGCATTTAACATGATGCGCATATGAAGCAGAACAACATGAGACATGTACAATAAATGAGACAACATGAGACATGTACAGTAAATGAGACAACATGAGACATGTACAATAAATGGGACAACATGAGACATGAACAACATGTACAAGAAATATAATGATAAGACAAATAACACCACACAACAGTAAACGTAAATTGTTGTTAGTTAAATATATAGATAGAAAAGGAATATCTATCTATGTAAAGTCTGTACTACAATTATGATAAAACGAATGTAACGTTTTGTCGGCAAATGCCGATATCTTCAGATAGTTACCTATACAGCATATTACATTTTTGTTGGTTAGTAAAACGATTAAACAAAATAATTATACTTGTAGAAATGAGAGAATGGTTTGCTCTGGCCCCGAAGTTACGAAACCTTTTCCGAACGATTTCATATTATTATAACGGGATTTATGAATAAAATCTTGAATTGACCATGAAATCGTACTCCAAAAGGTTTCGTAATCATTGGGCCTATGGGCATCACATTTGAAATCAGAGATTAAATTAAATTTCGGAATTGAAAGCATTGGCGGGGGTCATCAACAATGTTAAGTGCAAATGGTCGTACACAGATACATGTACACAATGTTGGTACAACACCTTTCATAAACACCTGATACATTATCAAAAGAGATTATTAATACTAAAGTTTTAATTAACACGTTTAGATAATTAATGTTCACCTTGTCAATGTGGTGGGCAGGGATCCACGTTATAATGTTCTATTATAAAAAGATATTTCAGAAATACAAAATTGTGTCGATTTACCTGTATCTTTTTTTAAAACAATATTTATTTGAAAACTTCCGGGATTCATGAACAGCCAACTAAATGACTGTCTGAACATGTCTCCTGTATCTACGTAGATTACCGTAAATTCACCCAAATGTAAGTAAATGTATTAACGTTTTGTAAATATATACAATTAATTATTTGCAAAATAATTTATGAGGTAGTTTTACGCAATCTTGAAATGTTTTGAAATCTATTATTCATGAATGTATAGTAAATACGTAATTTATAAATGCAATCATGTATCACACCTTTGATTAAATCAATATGTGCATGGTAAGCATATAAAAATATACGTACTAATTTAAATACCCAAACCATTTACTCGTTTCATAAAAATGGTATTACAAGGACGCTCGTTGAGTGTTCTCTTTGTATATAGTCATGTACATATGTAAGTGGAACCACCCCGCGCTTGGCTATTTTAGTGTACTTTTCCTATCAAGGACCTCAGATTAAGAAGAAAATATTATAATTAACAGTGAACATAAGGGAATTGGGAAGTCCTCACTAGAAATTAGAATGCGTAATATAGCACACTTCAAAAAGCTACTGGAAGACGCTAAAAGACGTTCGCTTTCACATAAAATTAAGTAGGGCCTAATATTGGGATATAGTGGACCGACTGGAAAATACAATAAAATCCGCAATTGTTTTTAGCCCGATATGAGTAATTACTTTTTTTTAAACTAATTTAAATTTGATTTCTGGAATTTCTTTGACAGTAGATACGGCTTACGGATGTGAATGAAGCACTGCCTAACTTTGCCATCCGGTCGACAGAAGGCCGACTATTTAGCGCTGAGTGGAGAGATGCCGACTCGCAAAAATCGATTGCAAATTAAATAAGTCACGTGCGTTCTAAAGGAGAGCCAATCAGAGCCCGTGTAGAGCTAATTAATATAAACAAACACAGCCAGAGCGGTGAGGACTTTGCCAGACCGGAAGTTCCAAGGAGAAGAAGGGGTATAATAATCCGGACCATCCCGGAATGGTCCACTGAGTTGAGTGACACTGACGACGGCAGTTCTTCGCGAATACGACAACTTGGAGCAATAGTTGAGAGCACGTGATATCGTCGTCACAGTCAACTACTCGGGTGTGACGGTGGAGTTGGTATGTTCACGTCCTCTCCCGGGATGTCTAGTAGCACGACGTCGGCGACCTGTCAACTCTGAGTCGCCCCCGAGACGTCTTCAAGAGGGAGAAACTAAGGGAAACTTCGCGGAAGTATAATTTCAAAAGATCTGTACATCTGGGAGGACAACGGAGGGAGAGAGAAAGTGATGCTAGCAATAAGAGGAATATACTAGTAATTCGTTTTCAATCATTGAGTTTCCTCACTTGGACGCTCCGTGACGAGTACTATTTATTTGGAAGAAGGTGACGATAAAACTCGGATCCAATGAGGGCGTCACCATTCGAACCATATTCCCACAGGTAAGAACGCTGCTTGTATATTTTAGGATAAACATTTGTAAAATAATTTGTTAAACTATCTTAGTCTAAGATTCCGTATGTTTCAATTATAGCATTGTACTTTATGTATAACTTACTTATAGTTTTCTAAAGTACATATATTATTCGGGAAGTTGAAGTGTTGTGATATCAAGATGGCATGCAGCACATGTTTTTTTTAATTATTAAATTCGAATCAGTAAAATATCACTATTCTTAGTGGATCTTAACATACATGCAGATTTATAAGCAAGTATAACAAACAAATGCATATGATATCACAGATGGCTTGCAAATTGATAACATATTGTCATATCATTTCTAACAGTAGCTAGTAATTGGGAATTTATACGAAAGTATTACAAACATTTACGGTTGGATTGAACGTCTCACGCGACAACAATAAAACTATCACCTACGACGACGACGACGATGACGACGACTATTAATAAGAATACAGACATGGACAATGACCATTATCTCCAGGAATATCCCACGTATAATAGCCGACCTTCAATTTGGCGTTATTTGATGCACGTGCACCGACATACATGCTAACGTTGTCTGTAATGAGATCCCCCAAGAGCAGGTGAAGGGAGGGGTTCGGGTGCTAATTGGAGACAGGTAACTTGCACAGGTGAGGGACAGGTAAATTGTACAGGTGAGAGAGATGATTAGCGACGCGCGCAGTGATGACGGCCTATCAGCTTCAGCATCAGTTCACAAACTATGTGTCACACCGAGTCACACCGAGTCACACCGAGTCACACTCTGTGTCACAATTTATCTTAAACAAGTTAACACAGTGGGAACATAACATATAATATATTGACCTATCACAGTTTGGAAAATATTACAAATGATTATAATGGCTTTAGAAAGTAAAATTCACATACCAGGAATAATGTTAATTTGTTTTAACATGATTACCTTTTCTATTCCGTGTGCAGTTATACAATATGTTTGTACTGCGAATAAAGTACAAACAATTTCCTATTCAAATACAGTATATGTACCGACGTGTGTTTACTCATCCTAATAATAATTAATCGACATTGACATTAATGTTCTGCAGAATTTCTGCCAAATGTAAATTTGGAGTAATTTAAAACTACCAGAAATGGAAAACTGTGAAATACGTTCATCGTACAAAAAAAAATCGTACAATAGTCTCCAATACAAAACCATTACAATAACCAACATAATGACATTACAAGCCAACAGTATAATAGGGCCTATAACACCATTTGTATTATTTCTTACCTCTGACTATGCATAGTACGTATGTAACATAAACATTTGTATTAATATTATTATTAAACTCATGAGAATACGAGAATAGCATACTATCTAATACTATATAATAAATATGTTATACATTGTATAACATAGATTAGTATGCCATGGGTAGCTGATAGTATTAATTAAAGCTGATAATTTGTATTTGTTCAAGGAAAGTCGTGACATTCCGTAACCTTACGTAACATTACGTAATACTTTGTGACCAACGCAAATAAACGAAGCTGATGACATGCGCAAATCAATCCAAATTGACACTGACATGATGTGTACCATCTCCAAACAAGGGTTATTGAATTGATGGTGAGTTTAATCAAAGGGAAGGCGGCCATGATAACTGGATTACGAAGTCGCGGCTACGCCATGACCCATACACCTAAAAGCTACTCTTCCATTCATAGCCGAACATGCGAATCACAGAAGAGTGCAACTATTTATGGATTCAGTCGCAGTTCAAATAACAAAATAATCAAATAATAAATATTATCGTTGTTGTAAATTGAATAGCAGGCCATTTCTATGGTTCTGACGCATTTAATAATACGATATTGCGGCGGAAGTAATAATAGCATGCCATCCATTTTAAAGACATTCTACGATTTAATAGCATGATCAAGAAGAGGGAAGTTTTGTGTAAATTAAATACATAGGAAATAAATATACGAAGTATGTACACTAGATGCACTTTAGTAAATTATTGTATTTTCTATATTGAAAGTACATGTATGTTCATATGTATTATTATATATATATACTTTCCAATACAATTCAGCATGATAATAAATTAGTAGCCTATTAGTAGCCTAACTGTAACTAATTCTTTAGCGCAATTGTGTCTAAAATGCTAGTAATTCATTATAATAATGCAATTATTTAGCTAAGTAATTCTCAACTTTCTAGTAATTCGTTGAAAATAAATACTTAGTGGAATAGATTTCTATATAATTCATCGTAATAATTATTTAGGGACTTTCTGGCCAATAATAGTTTCACGGACAATATTATTCCAAATGTTCTTTTTAATCTTACGTTTCGAATGCCATTCACATATTAGCTGATAATAATATGACAGTGTCAATCTACATCGGGTTGTATACATGTACTTTAGTAGGTATTCATATTATGGCAGACATATTTCATTTTGGAGACGTAAATAATTATGGCTTACGCTCCCGTTTGATTTCAAGTGTCTTTCTAGGCGATCCTCTCAATGCTGATGCTGAGGAGATTCACATAAAATGGGACAAATACAAAACTCAGCTCTCCCATTTCTTTCTATCAGATCAATAATTTCCCACCAGAAAATAAAATCTCAGAGTAATCTTTCTTCGGATTTGGCCATGAAATTAAAATTCATATTTTTAATCATCCCTCTAAATTCATATCTGTTTTGGAGGCCCGCATTGACAATGGCGAGGTCAGTCATGTGACAATACGCCATCTGGCGGGGGATTCCATGCACGTGAAGAACGGGCAGAGTTGTAGAATGGTGTCATGGTACCTTCATGACCATTCCTCGAATACTGTCGTGCCAATACTGTCATGCTCCCGGGAGTGTTTTTGTGGGTAGTGTTAAACCTACATAGGATAATCTTAAGCCTGCACACTTAATGACTTATAAAAGTTCCGTGTCAACTTAAAACATTAACAGACCGCAAGTACAAACATGGACAATATGGTTCTTAAAAATATATTTATCTGGTAGAAATAGAAACTCCTGAGTACTGTCCAATAGATCAAGTCCAACATTCGGCTATATAGGTTTTACTTCAGTGACAAGACCCTGCGCAGATAAAATACAAATAATAATATAAAACCAAATCTAGGATCAAGCGCCTTGCTGATGCTGTCATACCGAGCATTATAAATGTATGCACGTGTAACTGTTTGTCACGGCGGTGTCGCTGAAAACTTGATCCCCCTACAATTTGTTTGGATTAATTTGTTTTACTAGTATATAAATATTGTTAAATCTATAACACATTAGTGTTATAGAGTTAACATCATTTTAGAGTTGTGATACAATAATGTGGATACGCGAGAAATTTAATAATGTGAAGAAATAAACTGAGAGAATGGTATTATTATATTATAGATGATAAAACACACGATAGAACAATATGATAATATCGATATGCGATAATATAATATAATGTAACAAACGGTGAATTTAGTGTAGATTCGTAGGAATAGGCTACTATAAAATAATATACAGGTACATGTATACCCAGGAGATTATGTGACAGGAAGTTACGCAATCGCAACAACCATGCCAACCGGAAATCGTATGAAAGCAAGGAGGGAAATGTCAGACAACGTCAGATGTGACAGTCTCGTGACACTGTCTGAAAACGACCATCTCTGAAGCGACAGCGACAAGCGTGTACGGCGCTACCCACAAATTATGCGACAGATTGTTTCTCAAATGCACGGCCACGTGACCCTCTCGCAATCCCGTTTGTGTCGTCCCTCGGGAATTTCCGTAATTCCGAACGCATCTTCACCGTTGTTGCAGTAAAGTGGCTGGATGTGTGGGTCTCAGTATTACTCACTTGTTTGGAGATAGATTAACGCCGAGAGAAGGCGAGAGAAGGTTTCCTTTACAAGTTTAGTGAAGCAAACTTGGTGTTTGCTGTGGTGTTGAAGTTAATGCGAAATGTAACAACGCGATTCGACGGTCCTTTTTATTCCGCCATAGTTACAGCCACGGCGGCAACTGGCAGAGCGAGAAGTAGAATTAACAAATTTAGTTGAATTATGGCCATTATGGCTTTCCGTATTCAGCGAGAAGTCATGTTCAAGAAGGTTAGCAGCAGCAGCTCTCTTGAACATCCGGCGACCTTAGGCTCTGTATTTTAGTCAGCGAGGTTCCAGAATCATTTTAATGCATTTAAATCAATATTTAAATCATAAAACAATATATAACAAGGAATATTATATTGCAAACATAATATTTATTATAAAATATATATAACATAATAAACGCGATTCCTTTATTCGAACGTGCATGTTTTCATTTCATGCATGCATGCAAATATGTATGCAAGCATAATGGAATACGGAATACATTTGGACCCTAGCCAGCTGCTAGCAAACGGTTTTAACCAGTTAGTGAAAATTGCAATGACGTCGTATTCGCACCGGAAGTTACCAGTCACCGTGGGCCCTATTTGAGTTGACCTTGAGGGTAACAGAACGGCATGTTTAAACCATTATATGGGGGCATAGATTTTGGTTGCTAGTATTTCACTTCGTCGTACATTTTCTTCTTCGATTCTTCTTCTTTTGAACTTATGAATGGACTACAACGTCAGTCTGTATGCACTTCCTCGTTTCTAAACTATTAGCTATTTTACTTGAATCTCATGTTTTACTGAACAAAATGTTACACACGACCATTTTCTTCAGATTATATATATTTCGGAAATATGGTATGTTTTTGTGACGTTGTGAACCATGATGTTGTGAACCATGACGTTGTGAACCCTGTTATCAGTGGATAAGGAATTATTGGTTGTTGGATTTTGCAATGATGCCTAAAATTGTAAGAATTGGCGTATTTTGAAAAGTATGCATTACCCATTAGGTCAGAAGTGCTCTAAAACAGAACAATTTAATTCACCACTTAACCAACTATTATAGGCGCTTGGAAATAATGTCAGATGAACAAGTTACTTTAGTTGTAGGGTCATTTCATTTCAAGTTAGAATTTATATCATTGGTCTTAATATACGGAACTGCCATAGTGTAGCTTGCTATAGGGCTAATTGTTTATTAAATGGTAGGTCATAATTATGTTGAATAAAATATAATACTGCATCAGTTAATGCAAACATTTATTTAACGTTATAAAACCTTTTTTTGTTTGTTAGTAATATTGTATTTGAATTGTATGCAAGACTATTGAGTCAATACACGTTAATGTTGTATGACTAAATTAACGAATTTATGATACTACGATTAATGAGACCACAGGGATCAGTCACCTGACAATTTAGTAATTATAAATGACAAATAACAACTCCTACCAACCTGCAGTTAAATACATGTGTAAAATAGAAATAGGATAGTATTCATATTTCGAGGTGAAACAAATATAATTCCATCTTCCTGCCTCCGAGTTTAAGAAAATCCCATCCGGACTAAATATTAACAATTAATAAACTAATCCCCTGCAACTAATAATAACAAATGAACAGGGGGCGCTGTAGTCGAGATCACGTGGACTGCGCTGCCACGTGCGAGGGATAATCCCCAGTAAGAGGATTAGCATGACAACTACTGTTAGGTGTAATCCCTATTCTGAAAGACATGTCGCGAATAGGCTGATCTGTAGCAGAATTAATTTTAGACTATTTGCTGTGAAACAACCGGATTTTAATCCTGAAACTAACGCGTGTAATGCCAAATTATGGATGATTTATTTAATAGAAAACTTTGGAAACATTGTAATGAATACTTGTGAATAGGCTAATATTATTTCCTTGGTAGGCATATGCAGAAAATCAAAATGGTGCCCGTCTTAGTTGTTCCTTAAGTTACTAGTGGTGGTTCCCGTTACTTACAATAGTATACTCAAACAAAATTAATAAAGCGCCATTTTGGACGCATAAATGTAGCTGTATATTATTTGTTTTAACAACGAATACTTTCCAAATGTCTACAGGCCTCAGGTATTCTTAAAGAACTCGCAGAAGCATTATAAGAAATACGGTACCAAGCCTCAAGCCGAGTTCATACATTTGGTAGAAATCTTCACCACACAATATCTGCTAGCTCGTTAACTTATCCTGTTGAGAATATATTCTCACACCATAACTACACAAACTCGCCCGTTGAACTTATTTCCCGAGAATGCGTAAGGAAATAGATGTTTCAATTTTTAAAAAGAAAATGACTAGTTTCGCTTATGAATTATTATTAATACGGTAATAATTATTTATAATAATTCAATGAAACTAAATATATATGTGTCTCCTTTCAAAATCAAATTCTGTTTTTGGTAGATTTGTTCTTTGAAGGACTATTTTGAACTACTACTACTAATACTACTACTACTACTACTACTACTACTACTACTACTAATAATAATAATAATAATAATACTACTACTAATAATAATAATAATAATAAAGTAACATAAATAATATAATATACATTACATTAATTCACCACTAGACTTATATTAGTCGTTACGCAGTGTTTCTCGCCTGTTGACCAACCCTGAGTAACGACTAAGTCTAATGGTACATTACTATAAAGTCTGTCATCCATGCTCCATCCCCAAATTCTGTTGAGAACTATACTGTAAGACTATGATACCCTTACTTGTATTATATATACTTACACATATTAACCATTTGCTTAATTTCTTGAATGTATGGTTGCACGCAAGTCATTCAAGTGCTAGTATATAGTAGCACGTCTTCAGTTATGAAAATGCATCTGTGCAAATTCCCAACGACACGTATGCCTTAAAAGCTGCAAGCAAGATAGACTTGCCACTTTGACATGATTTTCCGAGAAAAACGATAAAAATTACTTGTGATGTTTAGAGAACAAATCGCAAGGACCTTGAAATCGACAGGTAAAAGCTACACGACATACATATCAGTAAACTGTCAGGTTTGCATAAAAAATATGCATTGTCTAGTTTTCTTCTGGTTCTCATTGCCTGGCCTAAGAAATGTATATATGATTTGCATAAATATTATATTAATAATAATTAATAGAGATACACATTGGGAAGTAGGCACTGTTAGTCCAGTCGCTTAGCACTATGTTTGTGCACTTTGGGAAACAAGCACCAAATTTGGCACAGATAGATATGGTCACTAGTGACCAAGTGGCCATGATGGCTAACACCGTATCATCACATACCTTTGGATATAGGTGGACTATTTTAATTCTGATTGCAGATGATTGTGTGTTCATGAGATGTTAGGGCAGAGGCTATTTCATGTTTAGAAACAACTTATTAAAGACAAAGTATAACAAGTTGCGCCACCTAGGGGTCATGGTGACTAAAACAGCATACTAGTATATCATTATCACCACGTAACTTTGGATTTAGATATCATATTTATGTTCATGAGTTGTTATGTGATTTACTATTTAATACTTACACATACCTTAGTAACAAAAGTATATTGATTAATGGTGCCACGTACTATAGTCGTGTTCATTTAAATATACCTCGTGTTTTTTTCGATCCATAATTAACACGGGTGTGAGAGCCTAGTTTGCTTTATATTTTCGTGAAAACAGACCAAAACCCCAGTAGATTCTGGCTAGGTAC
>JAUTBZ010117201.1:0-16347 GCA_032361785.1 Lepetodrilus galriftensis
GTGCAAATATAGGTAGTTTTTGCTTAGTGTGCTACGCAAAAATGGTTTTAGTGTCTCTATAAATGTAAAAAACTGTACTAAAGATAAACGGAGCAAGCTGTGCCACTAAATTGGGTTGATTCGAATAATTTTGATTCCTTTTTGACTGGTGAGTAGTAGCCAATCCAGTAAAACATTTTTTTCCATTACTCCTCTTTTCAAAGGGGATTTAGGGGATTATAATGGAAAAATCAAAAAATGTTTTGCGTAAATTTGGAACAATTATTTTAATATTGGACAAATGGCGGTTGCCTTTTTATGGAAAGACTAACTTTAGTTGGAAAGCAGCGGAGAGATTGGTGAGCAATCCAGCTTCCACAAAAAAAACCTTTTATCCTTTTTTAAGACCCTTCCATTGCCGATAGCAGCAATCGGCATCCCTCTTTTCAAGGAAACCGAGTGGTATAAAAGATTTTTTTTGTTAGTGAGGTTACTTTGTTTTAAGAGTTTTAGTTTAATAACTAAGCCAGCAAAATATTCTTTCGCCATTAGGTTCTCTTTAGAAAAGGATGCCGATAGTAGATCGGCATTGGAGAGGTTATAAAAAATCGAAAGAATATTTTGCGGCAATACTAGCAACAAAGCCAGCAAAATACTCTTTCGCCACTAGGTTCTCTTAAGAAAAGGATGCCGATAGTCGATCGGCATTGGAGAGGTTATAGAAAATCGAAATATTATTTTGCGGTAATGTAGATTTTTTATCCTCTATAAAATTTTCTTTTTTCCGCAGAATGGCAGTAAATAATTGAATGAGGTAATGAATTGATTTTTGCAGTCGAAGAAAGTACTTGTGGCAAAATGGATCTTCCAATGGCGCAAAATGAAGCTTTCTTTTTTATTAATAATCCCCCAAACCCCCTTTGAAAATGGTGTTAATGGTAACCTTCATTTTGCTTAGTTTTACTATCTCTTAGCAACCAATCCAGTAAAACATTTTTTTCCATTACTCCTCTTTTCAAAGGGGTTATAATGGAAAAATCAAAAAATGTTTTGCGCAAATTTGGAACAGTTGTTCTAATATTGGTGCAAATGAAGGTTGCCTTTTTTTGTCGTGTAAAATCAATAGGATGCTAGATTCAACCAAGAGCAACACGAGTACGCATCATTTTTAGTATTTTTGCGTACATTCGACCACACGCTTAACTAAAACACAGATCATGAATTCCATTAAGGCACAAGTTCTATTATTTGTTTTTATTTTTTCCAGCTCTTTTCTTTTTGCGCAAGCGGATCTAAAAATTCCTACTTGGCACTTTATAGATAATTCCGTTATTCCAGCGCCTTCCGAAGAAATGCCTGATTATGTCAAATTGCTGTATGCAAATCAAGTCGATCTAAAACTGGCAGAGGAAGCGTTTGAAGCTTACTACGACAAGCGTGGTTGGGAACATCAAAAAGAAGATTTGGAGCATGATGTTTATGCTAAGTTTTTTCATCATTGGTATATGGGGGCTATGGATTTTGTGGATGACCAAGGTTTGGTTAAAAATAAAAATACGAAGGAGTTACTAAAATTTAGAGCAGTCAATAAGAAATTAGAAAAAATGACTCCAAGCACTTCGGCAAGAGGTGTTAATAGCCAATGGTCTTTTTTGGGACCCAAAAGAACCGTGTGGCCTAGCAATGATGATGTCAATATGTCGCCTGCTCCTTGGCAAGCAAACGTATATTGTATTGCCGTAGCACCTTCCAACCCTTCTATTTTATTCTGTGGTACCGAAACAGGTGGGGTGTATAAAACTACAGATAAAGGTGTGAATTGGATTCCTTCCGATAACTTTAACTGGGGTGGGGCACTTCTTTCCATTGCCATTCATCCAACAAATCCTGATATCGTTTACATCGGTGCAGGAAATGATATTTTCAAAACGACTAATGGAGGTACTTCTTGGAACATCGTAAAAACAGTGTCCGGGCTTTCTTGTAATGCACTGGCGATTAGTCCAACTAATCCGGCTATAATTATTGCGGGTGCCAGTAAAGGTTTGTATCGAAGCACCGATAGTGGCGCTAATTGGGATCTCATTCTTAATAAGAAAGTGGATGATGTTAAGTTTCGCCCAGGTGGTTCAACCGTCTATGCGATTACCCATGGAGGGAGTCCAAGTACTTATACTTTTTATAAATCAACGGATGATGGAGCTACTTATACGCCAAGTATGACAGGATGGCCAGCAGTAAATGAAAGTAGTGGAAGTAGAATAAGTGTTACGCCTGCGAATGCAAATTATATCTATGCCGTACTTTTAACATCGACACAACCTTATATTCTGAAAAGCACAGACAATGCTGATAATTGGACGACAGTGGCTACTGGTGGAACTCCCGAATGTGATTTGGGTGGAGGACAAGGATATTATGATTTAGATATTTCTGTTTCTCATGTTGATCCAGAGCATGTCATTGCTGCAACAACTAGTGCGTATAAGTCCAC
Source organism: Lepetodrilus galriftensis (assembly GCA_032361785.1). NCBI lineage: Eukaryota > Metazoa > Mollusca > Gastropoda > Lepetellida > Lepetodrilidae > Lepetodrilus > Lepetodrilus galriftensis. The sequence goes on from JAUTBZ010117201.1 coordinate 2,474, forward strand.
AGACGGCGGGGTTACTTGGAGTGTATTTGGTGGATATGGAGGTCCTTTTGCGATTCATCCAGATATTCAAGAAATAGTGACCATCATGGATGGAGCGACCGAAAATACTTGGCTCACAACGGATGGTGGACCAAATTTTTCAACAGATTTTTATACGGCTACCGCCAACTGGGAAGCACGTATGGATGGAGTCGATGGAACTAACTTTTGGGGATTCGCTCAAGGATGGAATGAAGACTATATAGTAGGAGGCCGGTATCACAATGGAAATACGGCATTGCATGAAAATTATCCAGATCATCGGGCGTTGCGATTGGGTGGTGCCGAAGCGGTGACTGGCTGGGCCTTGCATGGACGTGAACGCCATGCCGCTTTTAGCGATGTAAGTGAAAAGACAATTCCTGCAAACTTTTCGGATGCACCAATAGTAGGTTCTTTTCTTTTTACGAAGTACCCACAAAATTATTATTACGGTACTGCTTATAGTAGAGTGATGGTTGACTTGGAAGATTACATGATGGTTTATTTGGGCGATGGGAATACCTTTTGGCGCTCCAAGGATGGAGGTGGTAGTTGGGAAGCTGCTTTTAATTTTCCTAATGGAGCGAAACCTTATCATTATGATATTTCAAGAGCGGATCCAAATTATATCTATTTGGCTACTGATGATGGTATGTATCGCTCCACTGATCGGGGTAATACTTTTACAGGAATGAATTTTCCGCAAGGTATCACGAATTGGCATAGTCGGCAAATACAAGTAGCCGCTAGTGCAACCAATAAAGATAAAGTTTGGATTCTAAATAATAGAACGGGTGCCAATGGTTCTGCCGGACGAGTGTTTGTATCCAATGATGGCGGTTCTACTTGGACCGATTTAACCACGAGTGCATTAGCTGGGCGAAGATGGGTGTCTATAGCGCATCAGGCAGGAACAAATGGCGGTATTTATATCGCTTCCAATCGGGGAGCTGCTGGGACGATGCCTTCAAAAGTAATGTATCGGGATGATAACTTATCCGATTGGCAAGACTTCTCTGGAGGGCTTCCGCAAAGTGTGAATCCCATAAAATTATTACCTTTTTATCGGGATGGAAAACTGCGTATGGGTGGAAACCGTGGTGCGTGGGAAATTGATTTTTATGAAGAAAATTGGACACCGATTGTGCAACCATTTGTCGGTGGAAAAAATCAGGTTTGCACTCGGGATACTGTTGAATTTGATAGCTATTCTGTGGCAAAAGGTACTGTAACCTACGCTTGGGCCATACCAGATGCGACTTGGACTTCGCCATTAAATCAACGAGAAGTAAAAGCCTTGTTTCCGGCAGGTGGAACTTATTCCGCCACATTAACCATTACACAAGACGGGCAAGCTTATTCCAAATCGGTAGAAGTAACTGTTTCTAATGAATGTGATGCAGAAACATTCCCCGGTAATTGCCTTTCGTTGAGTGGAGCTAGTTCAGATTATGCTTCTACTTCCAATCCTCTAAACATTGCATCAAATACCGTAACGATGAGTGCTTGGATTAAAGCCAAAGGAATACAAAATGCTTATTCAGGTATTATTTTTTCTAGAGGTTCTTCGGCTGCCGGAATCAACTTCAAAAATGATAATGAATTAGGCTTTCACTGGAATAACTCCCAGTGGGGGTGGCACAGTGGGCATACGGTGCCAGTAGATGAATGGACGCATGTTGCACTTGTGGTTTCTCCAACCGAAACCACTATTTACATGAATGGTGTGCCTTCTGTCAATACGAGTAATCCTGCGCCTTTTACTTTTGATGCAGCCTTAGCTTTTGGGGCTGACCCGAACTGGGGAGGTAGGAGGTTCAAAGGAGAAATGGATGAAGTGCTGGTTTATAATCGAGCATTGAGTCAGAACGAAATTAGAGAACTCATGCACCTAACTCGAGTCCCTGCTAATGAAGTGGATTTGGTGGGTTACTGGCAATTTAACCGATCTAGTGGTCTAGTTACAGATAGAGTTGGCCCCAATCATGCCAATCTTATCGGAGGGGCATCCCGATCGACTTCAACCGTTCCTGTTGGTTCTGGAGAGAGTAGCCGTTTGTCTATTACTGCCGGAGGCGCACAGGTATTTGGAAATACAGACTTGACTTTAACTTTCGCAAATGGGGCCACTGCCTATCCTGATGGTGAACTTTGTGTGACTAGAATAGATCACGCACCTGATACTAAACCGACAGAATTTGTAACGCCAGCCTATTGGGTGGTGCATAATTATGGAACGAATGCCACTTTTGATGAATTATCCTCTTTGTCTTTCGACAATGTTTTGGTGGATCAAAATTTAGCTGATAATCCAAGTGATGCTCGGTTGTTTAAGCGTTCGAGCAATGCAGATGGCAATACCTGGTCAGATCAAGATTTGGCCGATGTGGTTACACAAGGAGCAAATGGTAATATTACTTTTAATTCTGGCAATGGACTAACTTCTTTTAGCCAATTTATTATTGGTTATACGCAAGCGCCTTTACCTTTAGAATTACTTAATTTTGATATTAAATTGAATAATAAAAATCAAGTAGATTTATGGTGGAAAAGTGCGACAGAGAAAAATCTGGCACATTTTGAAATCCAAAGAAGTCGGGATGGAATCTCTTTCGATAAAATAAAAGAGGTGGAAGCAATTGGTAATACTAATCAATCAAAATCTTACCAAGATGTTGATAATCAACCCTTTAAAGGAAAGTCTTATTATCGCCTAAAAATAGTAGATATGGATGGAAGTTCTACTTTTTCTGATATTAAAAATATTGTATTCGATGCCCTTTCGGAAAAAGTTGTGATTTATCCCAATCCATTGTCGGTCGGTACTTTATTAAATATTAAAACGGAATTGACTGAAGATATCACCATTAAATTCTTTGCAATGGATGGAGATGAAACCAAAGAATTTACCTTCCAAGGAGATACTCAAATTTTTCTAGATGGATTGAAACCGGGTGCTTACTCGTATTTGATTAGTACAGATTCTTGGCGTAAATCTGGGGTTTTGATTGTGAAGGAGGATTAAAATAATTTTTGCTTAGAAAAGAGGTTACTTGAAAAAGTGACCTCTTTTTTTGTTTGTTTTAGGTGCCTGATTAAATGTGAAAAACTTAGCACTCTAGTGAGTTGCATTAATTTAGTTCATTCTGAAGGGGGAAAAAAAGGGGGCTTCACTAAGTAATAAAATAAAATTTTAAGGAGTCAAGGACAAGCTCAAACCCCTGTTTTAGCTCTCCAATCTTAGCCTCCATTTCCTAACCACTAAGTACACAAAGAAGCCACTAAGATTACACTAAGTAGAGGCTACAACAATTCTAAGTGACCTTAGTGTCAACCTAAATGGTTAGGAGAAGCTAGGTTCTAATCGGTTCCTCGCAGCTTGCTGCAAATTCTCAATTCTTCAATTCCTCCAATTCTCAATTCCCAAGAAAAAAACACCCATTTTCCACCACACCCCAAAAAAGAAAAAATTTAGCACAAATATTGCATGTAATACCCATGATTCCTTCAGTGAAGGTATCTTTGTAGTTCAAAACTACATTTTATGAAAAACCACGAACATATTGATATTATTTATATGACGTTATTCCCTTGGGATAATGAATATTCTTCTGTGTCCTTGTCCTTTTCGAAAGAATTTGTCAAGAATAACAGAGTTTTTTATATCAATCATCCCTATAGTTTAAAGGACTTTTGGAATTTGCGCAAGACAAAATTAGCTCAAAAAAGAAAGCCAGCTTTACTGAAAGGGAAGAAGCAATACGAAAAAGTACCGACTTTGGATCATCCAAATATGATTGCGGTGCATCCACCTTTGACCATCCCTATTAATTGGTTGCCACATGGTCGAATTTATAACTTTTTCTATAAAATCAATAGAAGGAGAATCTTGAAGACGATACAAGAAGTTATCAAGGAACACAATATAAAGCAGTACGTATACCTTAATTGTTATGACCCTTATTTTGTAGGGGTTTTACCAAAAGATAAATTTTCACCTTTGCTGAATGTATATCAATGTATCGATGATTTTGGTGTGGAGCCTTATACGGTTAGACATGGTTTGCCGTTGGAGGATATCGCTATTGCGGAGTCAGATGTGACGGTTGCAACTTCTTCTAATTTGGTAAAAATCAAGACTTACCTCAATGATAATATCTATCTGTTGCCCAATGCAGTGGATTTGACAATATTTGAGCGTGCCCTTTCGGAAAAAATACCAAGACCAGCAGAGATCGCAAATGTAAAGACTAAGATGATTGGCTTTACTGGAAACATGGATAATGTTCGTTTCGATTTTGACCTAGTAAAAAAGTTGGCGGAAGCACACCAGGATAAAACTTTGGTGCTAGTAGGTCCAGTTAATTGCGATAGGTTTTATGAATTAGAAATTGAAAAATTACCAAATGTGATTTGGACAGGTTCCAAAAATATTAATGATTTGCCTGCCTATTTGCAGCATTTTGATGTGGCAATTATCCCTTTTGCTTTAAACAAACAAACGGAGAGTATTTATCCACTAAAAATTAATGAATATCTAGCAGCAGGAAAAGCGATCGTATCGACGACTTTTTCTGAAGATATTAAAACCTTTGATGACTGGATTTATTTGGCGAAAGACGACAAACATTTTATCTCTTTAATAGATAAAGCAATAGAAGAAAATAACAACGAACGCATAGAAAGTAGATTAGTTAAAGCTAAAAGTAATACATGGACAGAACGAGTGAAAAGTTTTTGGAACATCGTGGACAAAAACCTAAAGCCATGAGCTTAAAGGAAAAAATTAAATCAAATGAGCGATTAAAAAAGATTGCCCATTTTATGTTGATTCCTCGGAATCGCTACCGACCGAGATGGTGGGTACGTGCTTTCCTAAATCCTTTTGTCCATAAGCGTGGAAAAGGTTCTGTTTTTAGCCGCAAGGCAAGAAAAGATTTATTCCCTTTTAGCCCTTTTGAATTAGGCGCAAATTCTTTTATTGAAGATTTTACCGTGATTAATAATGCCATTGGACCCGTCATTATAGGCGAGCGTACACTTGTCGGTATTTCTAGTGTTATTATTGGTCCAGCGACTCTTGGGAATGATATTTTGATTGCTCAAAATGTGGTCATCTCCGGTCAAAATCACAGCTATGCAGATGCCAGTATTCCAATTTCCCAACAAGAAGATATCGTTAAAGAAATCGTTTTGGAAGATGAAGTTTGGTTAGGGGCAAATTCGGTCATTGTGCCTGGAGTTAGAATAGGAAAACACTCCGTTGTGGCGGCAGGAAGCGTGGTGACAAAGGATGTTCCCCCTTATTCTATTGTTGCGGGTAATCCAGCAAAAGTCATTAGACAGTATAACGCTGACACCAAAGATTGGGAGCGTGTGAAGAAAACTGGTCTTTAGTTTTTTTTCCTTTCAATTAATGCCTACTTTTAGGCAATCCAAACGAATAAGTTCGGTATGTCTCGATTGAAAGAAGCACTAAAAAATCCTACGTACATTGCCGTAATTAATATGGCTATCGTGTTGATCGCAGCAGCGCAACAGTATTTCTTAAATGATTTTAATACCTTTTCAATCTATAGAAATTCAGTTTTTCATTTTTTTGAAAAACGACCTTTGTATGAGGCTTATCCCATGGAATATATAGGTCATTTTTTTTATAATCCGACCTTCTCCTTTTTGTTTATTCCTTTTGCTTATTTGCCTATTCCTGTTGGTATTTTGGCTTGGGGCGGCGCTTTGATGATTTCCTTTTATTATGGTTTGCGGTTGTTGCCGATTCAGCGAGATAAGATGGTTTTTGTTTATTTCTTTTCGTTGATTTCTTTGGTGACAGCTATTCAACATTTTGATACAGCGCCGATGGTTGCAGCAGGTATTTTTGCAACTTTTGTGTATGTCGAAAGGCAAGATTATTTTCGAGCTAGTTTTTTCCCGACGATTGGTTTTTTTGTAAAGGGGTATGCTGCTATTGGTGCTTGTTTTATGTTGATGCGTCGGTTTAAAAGGAGGGTTTATGGCTATGTTTTGTTGATGTTTAGTTTCTTTTTACTTTTACCATTGATAAGATATTCGCCTACTGAATTATATCAAATCTATCAAGATTGGGGTACGTCCTATGCAAGTGGACGAAGTACCATTGTGGGCGTCTCAGCGATGGGCTTAATTCGTAATATTACGGGCTTGTCTATCTCGGTTGGCTCCGTACAAGTATTTGCTCTTTTAATTTTAATACTAACGATGATAGTGGTTTCCTTTCGGAAAACTTATCCAAAGTTGAAATTCCATTTTTTGAGTTATATCTTAATTTGGGTGGTTGTTTTTAATCACTTGGCAGATTCTTCTACTTATGTAATTGCCATGCCCGGAGTTGCTATTTGGTATTTGTTGTCAAAGCGTTCTTGGTTGGAAAAAACATTATTGGGAATCACATTTATATTGACTATTCTTGCGCCCACCGATTTATTTCCGCTTCCCTTGCGGGAAAAAATAGTTACGCCATATACCCTTCAGGCTTTGGGGCCTGTTTTGGTTTTGTTGGTTTTGCAGTATCGGTTGTTGGTGGAAAAAATATTAACCTAGTAAAATTACCTAAATTTAAATATTTCCGCAAGGGAAATATATAGATACATGGCCTTACTTGCGTTTAAAGTCGCCATTCTTAATGGCTTGGAAAAATTTGACCCAGGCTGTAGCATTGAAAATAGACATGTAATTTGGCGGAAGCTGACCATGATAATAAAATTTATCGGTCTCTTGTCGAAGTGCAAAACTTGCGTTTTCATGGGCATCTCTTACTAGGGCGACTCTAAGGTTTTCTAACGTTTCGGTCATTAGATTTTCTTGAATACGAACTTGTAAGTCATTCGTAACATCCATTGCGAGAAATTCTTGCTTCAAGTATTTGTTACTTGGCCAAGGATAGACGACTGCTTCTGGAAGTAAAATGGTATCCTCTTTCATATTTTGGACATAGTTGAACTTGTTGCCTCGGATGGTATCTGGAACAAGATATTCTACATTCTCAAAGCCAATGGCAGTGAAAATAAGTGTTTCATTAGGTCGAACGACCAAGGAAAAGAAACCAGCATAATTGGCATAAGTCCCTCGGGGTGTGCCTTTTACAGCAACAGTAGCATAAGCTACAGGTAAGATATGTGCTTCGTCGCCTGTGACAACAAGGCCAGAAAACTGGATAGCATCTGGTAAGACTTGTTGGGCAGTGGCAGCAAGTGTGGAGCAAAGAAAAGCAATAAGGAGCAAACTGTACTTCATGTAGTAATTTTCTAAATTGATTAGACGGTTGTCAAAAGTAACCATTTTTATGATGATAGGCTATAAACGGACTTCTTTCTTTGATATTCCCTGTGATGAATCCATTAACGAATTGTTGTTTTTTTTAGCTTTCAACTTGACCAAGGGGGATAGATATATGTGTTAATTTTTGCGAGTCTTCTGCTCAATTGATTGATTCATAGAGAGTTGAAGCAGGTTTTGATTGACGATTGATTGGCTTTTGCAAAAGTCAAGACTGTAGAAGCGGTATTCGCTATAATTTTGGAATATCAATCAATCAAAAAACAGAATCATGAAAAATCAAAAGAAATTTTTTACCGCATTGTTTTTCATTTTAATTAGTTACACTTCTCTTTTGTCGCAAGACACTTTACGGCTAATAGGTGGTGAAACGAAATTGGTCTATTTTACGGAAACCAATACACAGTTTGTAAGCTACTATTTATATAAAGATAAATCTAGAAAAGAATATACGATACCAGTAGAGCTACTGGAAGAAATTGCAATGAAGGATGGTTCACAGCCAAAATTAAAAAGAAACAAAAGGTATGAAACGTATAATCTTGAAAGACCAGAAAAGAAAGTGCGTAATGCTATTTTTATGGAATTTTTAGGGCCAGGAGGTTTTGGTAGTATTAATTATGATTTAAGTTTTAAAGTTCAGGAGAATATAGAATTGGGAGGGCGTGTAGGATACGGTCTTTCAGGATTTTTACTTTCGTTCACTAGTTACTCGATAGTAGAGGGACATATTGCCTGGAAGAAGAATAATAACCGATTACTAGTGGGTCTAGGGAATGTAAGTTCAAATAGTTCAGGAATATTTGAGAGAGAATTACATACTAATGGGCTACTCATTGATATCGGTTATAGATATATGGCACCTCGGCAAGGATTTTTCTTTCAGGCTTCATTGACACCTGTTTTATATGGAAATAGTAATTTTGCAACGATACCAGTAGGTCTTTCTTTAGGCTTTGCTTTTTGAGTAAGTGTAATTAAATTATTATATTTACATTTTAATGTGAATATAGATTTATGGTATATCGAATTTTAATAGCTGGATTATTTTTTAGTTGCTCTTTGTTTGGGCAAGATACCTTGCAGATTGTCGGTGGGGAAAGGATGGTAGTTGTCATTAAAAGCTTTGACAATAAGACTATTACTTATTATGAGTATGATGATGACCAACAAATACTGATGACTGAATCTATGGGCAATGTCCTGATGATGGCAAAAGCAAAGAGTAAAAAATTAATATGGCAAGAAGAGCAGGCTGGATTAAAAAAAAGGGTGCTTAATGGAATTTATTTGGAAGGTATTGGAGGAGTTGGTATTGGAAATTTGAGCTATGATATACTGGCAAAAATATCACGAAAAAATTATTTAGGTATTAGGTTGGGTGTGGTAATGTTAGCATCTAATAGGTACGCGGGCTTATATGAAATAGAAGTGCTCTCCAGAATGAAAAAAGGTTATTTCAAGGGCGGCATAGGTACTGTTGTGTCAGAGCATAATGATGTTTATGGGATGTTGTTAGATTTTGGATATAGATTTATGCCCAAAACTAAAGGAATGTTTTTTCAAGTTTCAATAACGCCTACCTTTCAGCGTTTTCGGACAAATGTAGTACCCTTTGCTATAGCTACAGGAATTGCTTTTTAAAAAAAATACATCGCTCCAGTGACCTGAGCGATGTATTTTTTATCTAGCAAAAGATGGAATTAAACTTTCAAAGCAATTTTTAATACTTCCTCCATGCGCTCCACATAGTGAAATTTTAATCCTTTCAAATATTTTGGATCGATTTCTTCTACGTGTTTTTGATTGGCTTTGCACAAGATGATTTCTTTCATGTTCGCCCGTTTGGCCGCCAGCATCTTTTCTTTGATGCCGCCAACTGGCAGTACTTTTCCTCTCAAGGTAATCTCCCCAGTCATCGCTAAATATTTTTTGATGGGTTTCCCCAAAAGCGAAGAAGTGATCGCCGTCAACATGGTGATACCTGCGGATGGACCATCTTTCGGAATAGCACCAGCCGGTACGTGTATGTGTAAGTCCGTTTCTTGAAAAACTTTTCTATCTATTTTTAATTCCTTTGCATGTGCTTTGATGAATGATAAAGCAGTAGTTGCAGATTCTTTCATGACGTTTCCTAGATTTCCAGTAAGGGTAAGCTTGCCACCACCAGGATTTTTGGACGCTTCAATAAATAATATTTCACCGCCAACACTTGTCCAAGCCAAACCAACAGCAACTCCAGCAGGCAAAGCTTCATTATATAAATCTTTCGAAAAAGGTGCTGGCCCCAAAATTGCTTTTAACATTTCTGGTTTGATGGAAACAGATTTTGCACCATTCATTGCTATCTCTTTGGCAGCATAGCGCATGAGGCCTGCAATTTTTTGCCGCAAGGCACGGACACCCGCTTCCTTCGTGTAGCTAGAGATTAGCTTGCGCAAAACGGAGGCCGGTACTTTAATTTGTGATTTCTTCAATCCATGTTCTGTTATCTCTTTCGATAAAATATGCCGCTTAGCAATTTCCAATTTCTCTTCTAAAGAGTAGCCGCTGATGTGAATCATTTCCATCCGATCCCGCAAAGCTGGCTGAATCGTGCCAATATTATTCGCTGTCGCAATAAACATCACTTTCGATAAATCATATTCAGAATCCAAATAATTATCATGAAAAGCCGTGTTCTGTTCTGGATCCAAAACCTCTAATAAGGCAGAAGAAGGATCGCCTCTAAACTCTGTCCCAACTTTATCAATCTCATCCAAAATAAAAACAGGATTGGAAGATTTTACTTTTTTGAGGGATTGAATGATACGTCCAGGCATGGCACCGATATAGGTTCGGCGATGTCCTCTTATCTCAGATTCATCATGTAAGCCACCCAATGAAATTCGGGCTTTTTTTCTATTCAATGCCCGAGCAATCGACATGCCCAAAGAAGTTTTACCCACTCCAGGAGGTCCCCAAAGACAAAGGATAGGCGCTTTCATGTCTCCTTTTAATTTTAAAACGGCAAGGTGTTCCAGTATCCGATCTTTTACTTTTTCCAACCCATAATGGTCGGTATCAAGTACGTCTTTAACCTTTTTTAAATCAAAATTATCTTTTGTGTAAACGCCCCAAGGTAGCTCCAGCATTAATTCCAAATAACTCAAACCATTGGAAAATTCTGCCATCTGAGGAGGCGTCCTTTTTATCTTAGCTAATTCTTTGAAGAAAGCATTCTTAGTAGACTCATTCCACTTCATCTTTTTTGCTCGTGCTTCTATCTTGTCGAACTGTTCTTTTTGTGGGTTCTGTCCAAGTTCCTCTTGGATGGTTTTGAGTTGTTGGTTGAGGAAAAAATCTTTTTGTTGCTTGTCAATGTCTCCACGAACCTTGCCTTCTATTTTTGATTTTAATTTTAATATTTTTAATTCATTGTCCATTTGCTCAAAGATGAATTGAGCTTTTTTTGCAAGATTATTAAAATTAAGAATGTCTTGTTTGGTTTGGACATTCGCACTTAAATTAGAAGCGATGAAGTTTAATAGAAAACTATCAATGGTAATATTCCGCAACATGAACATTGCATCATTTGGAATATTAGGACTTAATTCTATTATTTCTTTGGCCTTATCCCGAATGCTGGAGATAAGTGCCTCGAATGCTTGATTCTTACTGTGCGGTGTATATTCTTGAATGGTTATTTTTCCCGCAAGGTATGGATCTACTTGTGTCATCTTTTTGAGGGTAAATCGTTTCTTCCCTCTGATGATGGCCGTCCGACTTCCGTCAGGCATAGTCAACATTCTTTCGATGATTGCCAAAGTTCCGACTTGGTATAAGTCTTTAGTTTCGGGATCTTCTATGTGTGCACTTTTTTGCGAAAGTACTCCGATATATTTATTGCCAGCATAGGCTTTTTCGACAGCTTTCACGGATTTGTCCCGACCGATATTAATGGGGGAGATGATGCCAGGAAAAAGGACCGTGTTTTTTAACGCAAGTAAAGGCACCTCACTTGGAAGACCTTCTTTATTTAGCGAATCATCATCTTCATCTAGATTGAATAGCGGAAGCATTTCAGATTCATCTTGTAATTCGTAGTTGAAAAAATTATCAAACATATATATATATCGGCCGAAGCCGCGTTTAGGTGAGTAAGTTGACCTGCTGTCATATTGACGGGATAGATCTATTCTGGTTACTAATTATGGATGTTCAATCATTGTGCCAGCCGTTTTTTTGTGCCAAAAGTGCAAATTAAGAGAAATTTAGGCACAAAAAGGTGTTTTTAAGTGGTCAGAATGGCAGGTAGATATATGATTTTAACTCAACTAAATGCAAATAACTTTGTATCCTATACTGGAATCTCAAAATATGAAATTAAGATTTAGTAGAATACTTGTTTATTTGGCTCTGCAGTTTGTCGTGGCTTCTCTTTATTATCTGGGAAGTCGGTTGCCACTGTTTGAATATCGGTCACTACCATTAACTCAAGTTGACTTATGGATAAAGCCACATTTTCTTTCTGTGTGGATATATATATCTTTTTTTTCTTTGACTTTTTTTGCTGTTTATTTGACTGCCAAAGATGATCTTATTCTTTTTTTAAAGTTGATTTTTTTGAATTCCATTTTTTCTTTAGCCTTCTTTATTTTGTATCCGACTCATATTATTGATTTTGATTTTTCTGTTTTAAAAGCGAATAGTCCTGTGTCCTATGAACTGCTTGCTTTCGTTAAGAAAAATGATACTAATACGAATTGTTTCCCTTCCATGCATATCGCCAACTCTTTATTTGCTTCACTTTTTTTGTTTCAGTTGAAACAGAACTTCCTAAAAGTTATTAGTGTGGTTTGGTTTGTTTTAATTGTGTGGTCCGTAATGAGTACGGGTCAACATTATTTTTATGATGTTATTGGTGGAGTGTTGTTGAGTGGTTGGAGTTATTTATGGCTACATAGGAAGCCAGTTATCAATAGATTTCAGTCGCTTATCAAATTGTTTTGATCGCTCATTATTAAATTGTAATTTTGTAGTATTTAAAGATTAGCAAAATGAAAGAGCCATTTTCTCCAAAAGAATTTCTTGGAAGTCTATTAAGTAATTTGACTTATTATTTGGTCAATGAAACTGATAAGACCTACGCTTGGTTTCGAGTCACCCAAACGAAGTATCTTTTTAAGGTGTTCTCCAAGAGAGCTATTCCTTTTGTGACGAATCCATTGGAATATGATCAGTTGGAGACAAAAGCAAATAAGTATCTCGATAAAGAAAAACTGTATGATGGGTTAACGAAAATTTTGGAAGCTTTTTTAGCAGATGGTTATGTGCTGGTGGGAGACCAAGAATCTTTCACTGATTTTTTGGTTGGTTCTGTAGATGATGATTTTGAGCCCACCCTTCCAGAATTAAAATGGTCTTGTCAAGTGTCTCTTCCTGGCGGAAAAAATATCCGTTATGATGCTTTTTTAGATAAGTTGAGTGTCAGTCAAGTGCATATCAAAGAGAAATCTTTCAAGAATGAATTTTTATACAAGCTTTGGTTTAAGAATCCTTTGCAGGTAAAAGTTGCGATGGAAGCAGCCCTAGATACTTACGACGAAGCAGATAAAAAGTACTTCGTAGATTTCAAAGAGTTGAAGACTTACATTGAATCTTTTAAAAAGATTAGCCAAAAAGAAATTCCAGAAATTGAAGAAATTCTTTTTGAGCATGTTGTGGAGATTAATCCAGATGAAATTTCTGAATTAGCTTTACCAATTCCCAATACAGCATTCAAGCCTTTCGATAAGAATGATATAGAGGAAGGTCGAATTTATTTTTGGGCTAAGAAAGGAAAAGGGGAATTGAAAGCGAGTACGCCTATTCAAATTTTTATTTTACAAAATAGAGCCAAAGGTTATTTTCATATCTCTGAAATGATGTTGGGAGAATTCAATCAAGAATATCTGGATGTTTGGACCTTGACTTATGACACAGATGACATTAATTTTTTATTGACGGAGGTGAAGCCTAAAAGTTGGGTGGAAGTAGCACAAGAAGAAGTGATTGAATTTTTTACGAAAGTAGATGCTTCAGAAGTGCTTACGCAAAAAAATACTAGCTCCATTTATTATGATAATAATGTCTTGGATATTTATGATAATATGATTGTACAGTGGGCTTGGGAGGATAGCAATTCAGATAAGTTATATAAAACCTTTTTCTTTGATGATGAAGAAAAGAAACAAAATTTCTTAAGAGGTATTGCGGCAATATTAAAAAGTTACGAATTCAATCCACAACCTAGAAAGAACCTGATTGAAGTAATTGAATACTTCGGTAATGTACAGACTATCAATAAGTTATACCAAGAACAACGGCCTATTAAAGAACGATTTTTACAAAAGCATCCAGCGGTATTAGCGAAAATAGAAAAAGCGAGTTCGAAGACGAATTTCCTAAAATATTCTTCTTTGCAGGTGATAGAAGACGATTATGTTGTTGATGGGGATTGGCGAGTTGATGCAGATAAGGAGTCTTTGATTATCTATGGGGATTTGGTGGTTTCGGGG
>JAUTBZ010117312.1:0-16346 GCA_032361785.1 Lepetodrilus galriftensis
TAATACATGGCGACTGGGCACTCTCGCAGTGATCTCTAATACATGGCGACTGGTCTGTAATACATGGCGACTGGCCACTCTCGCAGTGATCTCTAATACATGGCGACTGGGCACTCTCGTAGTGATCTCTAATACACGGCGACTGGGCACTTGTGAGAGCGCTATGGTTTCACCGTGGATATTAAAGCTTCGTGAAACGATACCCTGGTTTCCAAAGGATCCATGTTTGGTAAACACACCAAGAGCATCCATAGCCGTGTCATACCATCGTACCTGAGTGATTAGCCATGAAATAGTATTTGTTCTTCTAGGAATAACACAATACTGCCAATAATTGTTGAGACAGAATATTTATTACTGTCCTGGGGGTACATCACTCTAAATTTCGTTGTGGCACAAAGGAAACAAGCAACAAGTCCAAATATCTCCGTTTGTTTCCGTTGTGATGTCCAATGAGGGGCATGCTTAGCGCGTGCTGTATCTGCAACCTTCCCCTATCACGGGCGGTAATAAATTATCATAAATACCATAAACTTTTCACATCGTAATACACATTGTCATCGGCTAGAAATTACAAATACATATTATATGTAAGAAAAACAAACAGTTATGAACGTTCTAACACAACTATAGAGAAATATTTTTGTGTTCTGTGTCTCGATAAGAGAAAAACCACTCGACAAACACGATTGATATTTTCCGAACAATCTTGGAAAATCTTTAAAATGTAAAATGTATTGGCACGATTGAATTCAAGCAGAGTGCGGTAGATTGGTTCCTTTAAAGAACGGCAAGACCTGATAGCAAATGTATGTACACGGAGCCAGCCGGGAAAAGCCAGGGCCCCTGATAGGGATTAATAACCAATAACGCCCTTATTAGGCAATAACTAACAAAGGTACGCCCTGCTAGGCATTAATAGTCAAAATCATCTCCCTCATTGGACGGAGTAAGAGAGCGGCGGAAGTTCATTCCTCGAGTCGTCACGTGCAAAGTGTGACGCTGCATTGGCACCTGAAAACATGAACAGTTGCAGTCAGTTGTGTACCGGAAGGTCATATGATAGATGTGCCTCTGTGAAACTATACAAGAGGCTTACCATAGGTACCATTGGTACTGTAAAAGACGCTTACCATAGAGTGTTACTGTATTAAACTGTACTTGTAGGTACAAGACGCTTACCATAGTGTTACTCTGTACTTGTAGGTACAAGAAGATTACCATATACTTTTACTGTATTAAACTACTAGTAGGCTGTCCATAGGAACTGTATTGCAAAAGATTTACAGTAGCTACTGAGGGATGTTTACACTATATTTCTAAATTAACAAGAAACTAATTCCACTGTGTCTAAAACTAATGATCCTTTGATACACTGATCTGTACAGCTGAGTTCCACTGTATGTGTAGACGTATTTAGCTCCCGTCCTACCTGCAGATGACATCTCCAATAAACCTCAACGTTACCATGCCAGGATGTGCCACATCTAGTTAATCATATTGAAGTCATCACAATTGCGTTACCAGGTATTAGCAGCACACGCTATGCAAATCGGTTTGGAAACTAAAACCGGAAGTCACATGCTTAAAGTGAGAACCAAATCAATGATGTGATCAGGGTAGAGTGAGATCGGTGCAGAATGACATCAGGGTAGAGTGAGATCGGGGCAGATTGGAAAGGACAAAAGAAGTGGTAAGTAACATCACACATTAGACCAGGAACAAAAATAAAATATCACTGGGTTGAAAACAGATGAATATTGACAATGATGTGGAGTGTCGTAGTCAGTAGTGGAAGGATGTATGTTGATGCTGTACTTGACGATACAATTAGTCAAAGGAAAGGCTGCTATGAGATCGTGATAGCAATACAGAATACTGTAAACATGTTTTGGTTAAAGACAGTTTAATTCGAGGAAGGATGCGTAGAACCGGAAGTAGAAGGAATGCTGCAGACAATTTGGTTCTGACAAGATGTATTCAATGGAACACAGGCATTGAAGAAAATTCACTCCTCACTCAAACACTGTTTCTAAAAGAACTTACACCGGAACTAAAACTAGCGGTCTGCTTATGTTATTGCTGTGGAGGTGGCTCGTCCTTCTAGAAGGAAATCATCATAGGTTGTACAACACCATAGATGTAATTAAAACAATATTACTCAGCTTTCTATCCTAAATAGCCTACTACTTTATAGTACACCGTCAGTTTCTGATCGCGTTATTTAAAATGTGAATTGTCTCTGCTAGTAGTTATGATCAAACTAACTACTTAAATTCTAGTCACTGAACACATTTTTAGTCACGTGAGAACTTCTAAGGATGATCGTGGTGTACGCTGGTCTACAACGTTTCACAAAAACAGGGTGGGGTGACAACTAAATCTACTATCACACCAAATCACATTTCGTTAAGCACAGCTGAAATATTAAACGTGAGCAGTTCTATCTAATAAATTATGTAGACAACATCAACACGGCCTGTTGCCTTGGAACCAACGTCCACTTACTATTTACTCATACTCAGTAGAGGGCGCTCGCAGTCTGGAAGGCTGGTAGGGGAGATAATCATATACGCATAAGATATACGCAGTATTTAATAGTGCAATATGACATTTTATACACAGTGAAACGCCACGTAGGATACCTAGCCTTTAGTCATGTTGCATTCTGATTCAAACACGCATTGCGCTTTGGGATGCGGATTTCGAAATACATCGTCATTCATACTTCTTCAATTGAACTTCTGTTAAAAATGCACTATAATTTCAAACGTCGTTTCCAGCAAACTACAACGATGACATACACTGCTATCTGCTTTGCTCCTAAGATAGTGCTCATTTCAACCTAAGTGCTTTCTAATTTGATCCAATTCATCTATTCACACCTGGAAAAGAAAACCCAACATGCTTGGTATCTATATAGGACTGAGACTTCTATGCAAACTATAGGTGCACTCTGGTGTTCATGACTATGCTATAATGGTACAGCATTCATGGCACAGCAAGGCACCAGTTACCTATTTAACATTGCGAACCAGCTCGGAAGCCGCGATCGCTGCTTCTTGCCCTAATACCCCCCTGAAATCCAATGCGTCATCGATTACAATATGTGAATGTCGACTTCTACTAATTCTATATTATATCCGGTCACCTTCAACAGTAGCATACACACCAGGAATAAGTGATTAGCTGTCTAGTTGACTAAAACTACTCTAAAATTGTCCTCAATTTATTGTATTACTTTGCTTATTAATTGAATTAATAGTGTAGATGTAATAACTTTCATAGAGTTGACTATAGATGTAATCATATAATTTAAAAAAGGATGCACTACAATCAGTGTTGAGAACTCACCGCAGGGCTAGCGCTGGTGCGCTGTTGGGAGACGGAGCTGCGGTTCTTTGCACGGAGCTTTTGAAGAGTGCTCTCGGCAGTGTCAGCGCGCTCTTCCGCATCCTCCAGCTCATTCTGTACCTTGCGGAATTTGGCCAGGTTAATGGCCGCAATCTCCTCCTGCAAGGTGGCACATTCGTCATGTCATTATGGTAACAGTAGCTAAATACCATAGAATATGTATATGAGAAAGTATTCAGGACCGGAAGTCTACCTACAGCCTCCTCGTTCTTGATATTGATAGGAGAGAGTATTCAGGACAGGAAGTCTACCTACAGCCTCCTCGTTCTTGATATTGATAGGAGAAAGTATTCAGGACCGGAAGTCTACCTACAGCCTCCTCTATTTGATATTGATAGGAGAAAGTATTCAGGACCGGAAGTCTACCTACAGCCTCCTCGTTCTTGATATTGATAGGAGAATGTATTCAGGACAGGAAGTCTACCTACAGCCTCCTCTATTTGATATTTATAGAAGAAAGTATTCAGGACCGGAAGTCTACTTACAGCCTCCTCTACTTGACGTTTGTACGTCTTGATCTTTCCATTGAGTTTGTCGATGGTGTCCTGAAGTCTCTCCTGGTTCTTCCTGTCTTCCTCAGACTGGAAGGCCAGCTCCTTCAGACGTCGGTCGGCCTTGCGCATGTTCTTCTGGGTGTCAGCGTGGCGGCGCTGCTCGTTGTCCATCTCGGACTCCAGTTCCCGAACCTAGAAATACCAGGAAATACATTAAACATGTCTCAACTACAACTATAGGGTAGAAAACAATGGTTTAGAGGTGGTAGTGTAGATTAAAACCTCTTGTAAGACTTTCATTAGGTATATTCAAGATAATGCGCAATGGTTTCCTAAACTTTAAGAAATAAATATTGATATGTTCTCGAACATAATTACGGTCAGTTTCCGGAATAAGTTAATACATTGCTGTTAATTATTGAAAATAATATATTGTATAGACTATTCTATCTTCAAGCGTTTGCATAATTGATACTTACTCTCTGTTCGAGTTTCTGGAGCATCTTCTTTCCTCCCTTGAGGGTTTGAGATTCAGCCTCATCCAGACGGACCTGGAGTTCCTTCACCTGGCTCTCCATGCCCTTGCGGAGCTTCTCGATCTGCAGACTGTGGTCTTGTTCCTGGCGGAGCTCGTCAGCAAGACGGGCGGCATCGGACACGGCGCGCTTGGCATTGTCCTCTGCGTTACGGAGTTCAGAGTTCATCTCGTCAAGGTCAGTCTGAAGAGAAAGCACGAGATCATTCGTACGGTACATGGCATTATTGGACCTATTTCAACCTGTTGCGTAGGAGAGCTCAACTTCACTTTCCAACCATTATAGAGGTGTCATCCATATTCCATCGCGTATTGAAAGATTCCTTCACCGTTAAACGTCAAATCAATAAATCCATGTTCTGTCAGTCCAGTTTACTACTGTCAAAGGCACTTGAAATTAACAAGTCTATTTACTATGCGCAGCCTGCAATACTGCCACCAGTTATGTTAATTTGGTGAACACGAACCTGCATGGCTGTGACGTCTCCCTCCAGCTTCCTCTTCTGGCTGGACACGGAGGACACCTGGGCGGCCAGCTCGTTCACTCGGTCGTTGGCGTCCTGGAGCTCGTTCTCAGCTCCCTTGCGGGCGCGCTCGGCGGATTCCAGAGCGGTGCGCAGGTCCTCGCATTCACCGGTGAGCATGGTGCAGCGACGCTCGGCCATCTGGTATGACTCTTTCACTTCATCACGGTTGCGCTGTTCCTCCTCAACTGCAGATTGGAGTTCCTAGAAGAAGAGCCCGTATGCAATTATAGCCTTTGATAAAGCATGTCATCATGTATTGGAATAAGAGTTGATGTGATTGCGTGTATAACATGGGTGCGTTCAATCAACACAGGGCAGAGTAAGCCGATTAGCTAAACCGGTTCACTATCCCATGTACGATTCATACGACTCTAGATACGGTGGCTAGTTTGGTAAGCCGCTTTCAAGCCTTGTGTCTTTGAACGGACCCATGTCGTGTGTATTTCTAATTTCGCAGAAAATAAGACGATTCGTTATGGATACGAATCAACATACACTGTTACCGATATCCTAGTATTCTGGGCGTAGCGTTCAACCCGGACGTACCCTGATTGTCTGCTGGTATTTCTTGATGTTCTTCTCGGCCTCGGCACGGCCACGGTTGGCTCCGTCCAGAGCAATCTCCAGCTCGTTGATGTCTGACTCCAGCTTCTTCTTGATCCTCATGGCTTCAGTCTTACCCTTCACCTCCACCTCCAGGCTGGCGTTCATAGAGTCCAGAGCACGCTGGTGGTTACGACTGGAACATACATGGACATATATATGAATAATGTCCAAGGAGGTTTCAACCATATAGAAGTAGAAGAAGTAGACTAATATATTGTAACTGTTAGGGACATATACGTCAGGGTATTTCTAAAACATATTGAAGTACAACTCATGTGCGTAGCATATAATGATTCTTTTAGCTAACAACAATTTTTCAAATATTTGCCGATTTCAGTACATTGAGATTCTTTAGCTTACCGTGTGTTCTCGAACTCTTCTTCCTTCTCGTGGATACGTCTGTCGATCTCGGAGCGGACCTGAGACATCTCAAGCTGCGCGCGCATCACCTTGGCCTCTTCCTGTTCCAGGGCAGACTCGGCCTCCTCGAGGGCAGCCTGCAGCTCCTCCTTTTCCATCATCAGACGCTTGCGGGCCTTCTCGATCTCGTGAACGTTCCGGCCTCCATCAGTGAGTTGCTCAGTAAGGTCGTGGATCTCATCTAGAAAACAACAACAGTGAATCCGTATTATAGAAACAGTTTGAAGATGAGCACACAGTTTAAGGCAAATTCAGCATTACCTAGCCTGCCAGCTATAAGGTGTTATTGATGCTTACCAGCAAGGTTCTTGTTCTCTCTTCGGACAGCCTCGATCTGGTCGTGGGACTCCTCAAGCTGGGCCTTGGTGCGGAACAGCTCTGCAGAGTAACCACGTGACTCCTTCTGGGAATTCTCAAGCTCACCCTGGAGGTCCTTCACCTTCGCCTGCCACTCGGCAAGAGTCTTGTCGAACGCACGCTGCTTCTTCTCCAGTTGGTTGGCGTTGGCACTGGACTGTTGGAGAGATGAGGTCATTGTAATGTCATTATGAGGCTATATCTAAATGCCATGTTGACGCATCGTCGTAATGTCATGTTTTTTTAAATTGTTTAAAAAAAATATATTTTGCATTCGGGTTTAAAGTCGCTTTCTAGAATCTTTCACTAATATCACGACTTGTCAGTTTAAGCCTTTGTGAGGCTATATCTAAATGCCACGGTGACGTATATATTTAGTAAATATTTAGTTTAATATCAGTTGGTTAATCACCTTCTTCAAATAATGCATATTGTTCAATAATTAATCAAAATTACATTCATGGCACGGTTGGCCTTATGAAGTTGAATGAACACATACTATCAAGAGCGTACTTGAAACACTACAAGTAAAGTAAAGGTATTTGTGTTACTCACTCGCTCGACATCGACCATGAGGTCCTCGAGTTCTCCCTGCAGTCTAGCCTTAGCCTTCTCCAGAGCGTTGACCTTAGCGTAGGCGGTTTCCATGTTCTGTTCGGCATCGTTGAGTTTAGCCTGCAGACGGCGCCTGTGAAATAAAGTATGTGAATGTAGAATAATTCAATTTGAAAATTAGAACTAAGAAGCTACCCAATCGTTATTTTGTGTTTGAGTCACCAACGACTACAAATTCTACTTTTACGTGTTACAAATTAATAATCTGGATCAGCGTATTCGTCGATGTTGTATATTGAAGCATTATATGTCCTCTAAGCAATATAGATTCAGATTCGATTTATTTCTCGAAAAACAACCACCACGTAACGGTGATACATGAGAAAAACATTAATTCATTTATACAGTAATTAATAGTGATCAACACAGGGATATAGGAAATGGAGAAGAATCGCCTCTATTATTCTTGACGCTAGGGAACCTCTGAAAACAATATTGTGATTACGATATTGTCCTTTTAACAGAATATGTAGCTTTTAAAATGAGACTTTATTGTTCAGTTTTCTGGTTAGAAGGTCACTCACTTGGCCTCCTCCAGCTCCTCAGCGCGGGCAGTTCCCTCGCCCTCGAACTTGGACCTCCACTGCTGGACCTCTGTGTTGGCCTTGGAGAGTTGTCTCTGGAGGTCAGAGCGACCTTCCTGTTCCTCCTCCAGCTGTTCACGGACGGCGTCAAGGTCAGCGCTCAAGTTCCTGACATCACTCTGCAGCTTCTGGCGAGCCTATAGCAGAAACAGTCAGCCAATGTATTAAAGGAACCAACGAATTGAGATTTTATATTGTTTTCATATTAATAAATAGGTAGCGACATACGCTTACATAATGTTGTTCAGTAAATAGACTTAGGTACAATGACAAGAATGTACTAACTGGCTATTTATTTAATGATATTGAAGCTAAATTGATTACGATTGGTGGAGGTACAATCCATAGATGGTCTGGTAGCAACGCTTCAAATGCTTAACAGCCTGTGAGTATGACTCATGGAGAGTATAAATATATTGGATCTTTGCCTACCACAATATTGCTGTCTGCCTGACTTCTAATAATTGCCTATATGTCCGTCTATCATTCCCATAAATAAACACCTGCTGTGCTAACAAGCCTAACCAATATGTCCTATTATTCCCGTAAATAAACACCTGCTATTCTAGAAAACATTGATGATGTTGTCTGCAATGTTTTGGTATTCCATTCCCATTTGGTTAGTTGTTGTTCTAGCACATAGTGACGTCTTTACTGGATGTTGGAGTTATTAATAGAGCCGCCGTCTGCTTACCCTGGTCTCGTCTTCCAGACTCCTCTTGGCTTCATCCAGCTGTGCTGAGAGCGAGGACTTCTCCTTGGACAGATGTCCCACTCTGTGTTCAGCCTCCTCGAGTTGGCGGGTCAGGTCGGACGCCTCGGATTGCAGGCGGTTCTTCTGGGACTGCAGGTCGCTGATCTGGCGCTGACCGTCGTCAATCCTAGAGTTCAGCTCAGAGAGTTGAGCCTCCATCTGCTTCGAAACCTTGTCAGAGACACCCTGGGTAGAGAGAGGAGAGATATAGAATCACAGACACCCTTTGGTGGAGAGAGATGCAGAATACCACAACTTATCACTTTGATATTAATTCAACTTATTGGTATATGACTAGTGATGTTGCATTCATTTTTGGAGTGTTGTCTAAATTACTGAGCATTTGATAGAATATGAATCCATCACATTCAATACTACTAGGCATTGCACTAATATCAAGCAATTAAAGATCAGTAATGGCAGAAGAAGGTCAGTTATATGAGGTATTCGCATGTACTTGACCATTTCACAGAATACTGACCCTGTTCTTTGATACATGCTCGATCTGGGCGTGCAGGTCATCAACCTCGCTCTTGAATTGGTTCTTCTCCTTCTCCAGTCTGCAAGGTTCAAGTCAATAACTTTAAGAGATGTAATGGACGACAGAAAAAAAACTAAACATTTATCGTTGTTGAAAATGTGGTAGTTTGAGTAATTCACTTTCAAAATTAATGAATCTGTTCTCTTAAGACATAAAGATGATTTAAAGACGTATACAAACATTTATAGTGACACGTGCATCTATTCACTTTTGATGTTACGTCTGAACACCTGTCCCTATCAGTACCTGATAACAGTTATGCCCCTTGTGTAATACAGTCGCTAGACGGAACTACGCACCTGCCCTTGACCTTCTGTAGCTGGTCGACCTGGTCGCTGAGCTCGTTGGCAGCATCGGTGTGCTTCTTACGAAGAGCAGCGACCTGTGCCTCATGTTGAAGAGTGGACTCTTCCAGATCACGACGAAGCTTCAGTAGTTCTTGTTCACGTTTCTTGTTCAGCTCAACCTACAAGTAATCAACAAGGTATGTGGTAGATAAAGCCTCGGAATTAATCTCCACAGAGGATATTCTGACTTAAATAAACATAGTACAATGGCGAATGCAGGCATCTAGGTTCCTGAACTAGTTATGTCTGTGTAACAATTACTAGAAAGTTAACAATTTCAATTAATAATTTAATATTGATGTCACTATTACAGTTGAATCTGCTATGGATATATTAATTATTAATAATCCACAATAATATATTCATGAATAATTGTTATTATAATGTATAAGACACGTTAGCTGTATCGTGTGGTTGGAGTAGGCCCTACACCTGCAAAGCTACACCTGTAATTAACTCACCTGTGCCGCTGTAGCTCCTCCTTGCTCATCCAGACGCTCTCCCAAATCCTCCAATTCTCGAGACAGCTCCGATCTCTGCTTCTCAACCTGCACATCAGACACATGGTACCAATTAAATATATACCTATACGAGTTATTAGTAGTTCTAGGTTCCTTGAATTGTACCTACTCCACGTCAAATGAACACAGAGATGGGGCGATATATATTTTACTACTGGAATATGCTGTTGAATTGTTCATAAACAGGGGTTTCAAATATAGAATGAAAGGAAGCTTTTATACTATGATGGCTTGAGTGAGTAATTGCTAGCTATCGTAGATCGCCTTATCTCCAGAACACGAGGCTGGTTGTCTCAGTTATTCCAAGGCGTATACATATGCTTGGTGCATCTACAGCGTATACGTGTAGCTGGTATATTTATAGAAGCAGCAGGAGCCAATGCACCCTTTGCTTTAACAATTACTGGAACAAAAACTCTAGAATTCACGGTGCTTTGAGGATATGCCAAAATAACTATTACGTAAATGCTTGAAACCTTACATGGCGCAACGGAATGGTTTTAAATAATTCAACAGCATTCCGTTATTGGAGAATCACGAATCACATGTAATACTAACCATGCTGTATATCAATGTATGGGCATGAGTTCTTACAATAATTATTTAACTTTAGTTTTATTGAAATCCGTATTATATAGTTCTATAAAATTAACAAGTCCCGCAGACCAACTTCAAAACAACTCGCCTAGAATAATATGTTAACATAAATCTTAATAAGAATATTTTAATAAAGTTTGGCATGTATGGTTACCTTGGACCGAGCTTGTCTTTCTGCCTCGAGTTCCTCTTCAAGTTCTTCAATTCTGGCCTGTAACGCACGAGTAGTCATTGTGAAATATTTGTAACTAGACTACGTGGAGAGGGGTGGGTGTGGTAGGGGAGGGGCCCTCTAGGGGTTGTAGGACGAGGGGAGATGGTCGGCTGTTCACGAGTACTTACTGTCTGGTTCCCGAAAAGAGATCAGCGCACTGAGTCAGAACTCGCATACTTCACTCGTGAGTCAGTCCATTTTAACAGGGAAGCCAGCTCGCGGTAATTCGAGAAGTTTACTTTTTCAAAACTCAACTATCTATAGAATCATCCGAAGATGCTCCGCTTTCTTGGTACGTGGATCTGGACGAGCCCAGATTAGATGGAGGTGAGCCTTATCCTGCTGAGGTGTTAATTCTACATTCAAGACGTACGAAGAAACCCATAATTGGTAGATTTATTGTGTCAGAAAAGTCACGGAGAAACGCTATCATAACGCGCTGGTTGTTATCAGAGTTTGACAGATCACTAGGAAGTGCTGATGGAGTGTATGCATGCGTGCGTGTTTACGGTCGGAACCGAAAGAAAGCAGCCATTAGTTCTGGATAAACAGCCGAGCATCTTGAGAATGCATACTTAGGAGGGGGCATGATAACATAATAAATATGTATTACATTGGAATAGACCGCAACCAAAAAATGTATTGAACAATTGTAATATGAATACTAATATATATTTAAACATGACCAAAAAACAACCTTTATACGTCCATTAATAATAATGGCAAGCATCATAAGAAGGTGTGAGTGAATTGTTCTGAACGTGTGAGTATGTAAAAGTGTACATTACTTCAAGAATATTTCTTAATCCCGGGGAGACACTAGCCAAGTCCGCCGCGTCACGAATACATTTCCTGCTTCTTGCACTGAGGTGAGGGTTTCGGAGTGGTTCGTACGCACGGCTAAACAGAAGCGGGTGGCTGCTGATGTTGTCCAGTACCGACGGTGTCATTCCATGGAAATCCCTCTGAAGTTCGTTATAGTAATCCGGGTAGGTACGTCCGGTAGTCCGGGTGGAAGGGTAGGAGGAATACGACGACGACGACGAAGTGGTCCGGTGTGAACTAGCCCTCTTGGACGAAGACGTCGTGGTGGAACTCTTTGGTTGTCTGGGTCTTGTTTCGGGTTCATGTTTCACGGGTTTCACTGGCTGCGGCGCCGGTTCGTGTGGCGGTATCGGGGTGGTCTTTTTGACTGTCACCTGTTCCTTGACAGTGGTCACTACGTCCTCCTGGGGGGCCGGAGCTGAGACGGGGGGTGGTGGTGGTGGTTCATCTGACACCTCGTCAGCCACGGGAGCCGGGGCTGGCTCCGAAACATCTCCATTAGTTTCCATGGTGACAGATATGAGTGATAACTACTTTTGATATAAAAAGTATTATCAGTAGGAGATGGCGTCCCGGCGTCTACACTACGGGGTGGGTTGGAGCAAGGTGCCGGGTTCCAGGAGGGAGGCTCACAGCACAGGGAAGGCTGGATAACTGGAGCGAGGCGGCGAGATACTTGGCACTTATACACTGGCTTCCATTATTGTGATTCACCAACACGGTGCTACAACGGTACCGTCGGCTGAGGCAGGAGGGCTGGCTAAGCCGTAGACGTGAACTGTCAGTTCTAGAACACTGCATAACAACTTACCTGCCTTTAAAGGTTCGCTTTCAAATAGTATGTTAATAAGATGAGGTCATCACTCATGACAACGGATCTGACCTTGTGGCATTTCAGGGTTAAAATACCTATTGGTAATTTGCACGTGCTGATAATTGTCAGTGCCAAACAAATTTAGACAGTCTAACACGAAACCACATGCAGGAGAAAGGAATGTTATGCTATATATATTTGGAAAACATTCTTCACACAGGGAACGTTACTATTAGTATTAATCTTGAAAAGCATCAGGACAAAGAATTGAAATAGCAGTATTTGTGGATAAGGATGGTATTGTCAGTAAACATAACGGGTTCTGGTACAGCGTGCTGTACGCACGAGGGAAGGTAGCTCCGTATCGGGTTTCAGAAGAGATAAGCCTGCCCCGGGATCCCAACATCCATATAAAGCAAGTCGGAAGGTGTAGAGTTTCACAACACGCTTCCTCGTGTTTGGGATGTTCTGGCTCGTAGACTTCCCTCAAGCCGACGTTTTGACATCCGCTGACATACATGCGTTACAACTTACTACATCACGTGCATCCTGCTGACTACACATATCTACCTGGCACCGGGTCCAAAATTAGAACAGACATGACTAGGTCAGTCTATAAGCTGGCATTGCATCACGTAACAAAAGGATACTCTATTACATCGCTGTTTATTATTCATACCAATTGCATTAAGCAGGAAGCGCCGTCACGAGTAATGAACATTGTACGGAAACAATCACAAGGGTTTTAAGGTGCAACACGTTGGGTAATTGCATGTACAGGTAGATTAATTGTCTATTGCCCGTTTCTTACTATACCCCCTTCTGTTCTTAGTAGGAATGCACCGAGAGGTTTAGTATAATGAGACAATGGTACCTCATCTGGAGTACTTCAACGAGTATGCATTCCAGAGTAATGTTATCGTTGTCATCGAATAGCCCATCTACATGTCAGCATAATGGCTGTACTGGACGGCTAATCTAATACAGGTATGACGATTCTATTTTAGGTCTAGTATGCTAGATGCTGTTCAAATGTTATTAGGTTTATCTGAGCCACTCCAATCCAGACCGCCTATGGTTACACGACTCCCGTACCATTGCCCCCAGGAACAATACGTACTTCAATAAGAGTATAGGTTCTTGCAGCTAGCTATTTATATAGTTATAACGTTGCCATTCCCATCCAACTGGGATTGGGCCGGGTGAATGTACCAAGAGGAGCTATTTCAATGCGGCGTTTTATTTAGCTTAGAGAAACAAAGAATGCCAATGCATAATGACTCACTCTTGCTTTTCGAACAAACAAAGATGATGAAATCTAAGGCAGACATTATACGTTGTACTGAAAATACGGTAGTACTTGAAGTAATATTTTCCCTTTTTCTCTAGAAAGCATTTGTAGTAGTCCAGGCGAAGGGTATTCTTTTAACAGTAATTAATATTAAATTGTCTCTACATTAACATTGACGGGTATAATAATTCATATAAATATTGGTGTAAAAAACGTGATTTATTGGAATTGATAAATAATTGAAAGAATTAATACAGTCTCAATAGTTAATATATTCTCATTAATATATTCCTTTTAAAAAAACATTACTTTTAAACAATTTGATTTACATAAAAAAATTGTCGTTTTCTGTCTATTAATAACACTATCTATTATTGGCGGAATAGAAGTATAACATGCTAAAATTGTTCCGTGAAGTAACCCATGGTTTTATTAAAATAGGATTTAAGAAATAAAATGTTTTAAACTCCTCAGTCGGAGGTCATTCCACCCGTTGCCAAGGTAACGGTATAGAATTCTAATTATCACTATGAGGTGCAGTCTTGCCCCTACCATCCCCCATCCCCCGACACCCCCTTTCCCTCCCCGATCCCTCGGTTCCGCCGGGGAGAAACTGGCGTGGTGAAAGATGCAAGCGAGGCGCATTCCCCAATCCTCTGCTTTTGAGATTACCTGATAAACCTCCACGCTGTGAAGAATGTTTGACGTAATCCAAGGTAAATTTATTGCGCTGTTCTTATCAACACCAGGTGAAGAAAAAGCCGGCGAGGTGCGGAACCGACACCCAGACGATGTATGCATGAACGTGCTCTGCTCAAGTTTCTGGGAAAGTTTAAAGCCTTTTTGGAAATTTGAAAGAAAAGAAATACAGATAATTCGTTCCAGACAAGTCTGTCATTTCAGTACATAGACCAACGCATATAGAATGATATTATTTTTAGTACCGTCTGTTTTGATTAACTATCGTAATTACGAATATTAATCACATACCTATTTCAATTATTTATCCACGATAATTGGCAAGGTTATATGTACGTACATAGCATCACACCTGTACATACTTTCCTATATTATTTGTGTATGTCTGGAGCGACTATACTCAAATGTTTAATAAAATACCGCCTATTTAACTGTATGGTTTAAAACATTTCAAACATTAATTACTGGAAATAATATATTATTTCTAATATTTGTAAACCAAGCAATACTCGCTTACAAGTAACTTCTAGTAATTAATGTTGTATACTGTATTCAGTCAAATACGCGGCATTTTATTTAATTTGATTATCCTCGCTCCACACAAAATGAAAATAGGAAAGTACGCACCATTGAAGTCCAAGGTATGGCACACATCACCATACACGGGTGTCATGTAAGGTCAGTCTTATGAAATTTCAAAATTTCATTAAAGAATAATTGAAAACCGGAGTTCAGAGATTCTTGTTATTATTAATATTGGAACGTCCACTATAGATGGTTTTACAGTTGTTAGAATTGTCCAAACGTGCATTTGTCAGAAGTGCGATACCATGAGGTATTCACTTGCTGATAATGGATACACATGGATACATATTTCGTTATTAATGAAGGTGGGAATATTGTTATAGTGTTTTATAATGAGTAGATATACCACACGACTTTAAATAATTATCATACACTATTATAGCATTTATCTACATAGTAATGACTATATAGATAGATGATATAATATTTTATTATAATTATTCATAGTTCTGTGGATTTACATATCAGACACCACATGTAAGGAATATATGGATATATACTATAGGTTAAGGAATATACATGTATGGATGCTAGATATAGTAGGATAGTTGTAGATACTATTAGAGCGACAGGTGAAGGTTTGTTATGCACATGTAACTCTCCTTTGGAGGAATAAAAGTTTATATATATATATATATCCCAGCACCCGGGACACACACATTCATGGCTGTCAGTAAGGCACTCGGTGTGAGATCTACCAAGGTAAAAATAAGTCACACACACAGGGTCACAGCAAACTTTATTCATATTCTCTGTCACTTACCTGCTGCTCCACTGTCGATTGTCTCTACCTGTGACGGCCTTCATTCCAATCGTGTCACATTGTGGAGCAATATTGGGATATTAAGAGACGCAAGCCACTGTGTCTCAATGTCGTTTTAGGGCTGATGCATGCTCATAATCCCACAGGACAGTATCTACTAATCCAACTCACCATGGACCCAAAAGGAAGCCCAGACCATGATTGTAATCATTTAAACTCAAGACAGTATCTCGTACCCGGGATGAAACCTTCTTGAAGTAATGTCGACATACCGTGATGTGATGCGATGTGATGCGATGTGATGCGTATGTGTGTGTGTGTGTGTGTGTGTGTGTGTGTGTGTGTGTGTGTGTCTGTGTGTATGTGTGTATGTGTGTGGTGTGAGAGATGTGTTTGTCAGCGTGTTCCATACGCAGGTGAATGTCGTAGTGTGCGGTATATGTGTATTTGATTGTATAGTCTATACCTGAAGTTCTTTGATTTTCCTCTGGAGCTGGGCTACCAACGATTGTTCATCTTCCAGTCGGGAGTTAAGTCCAGCAATTTCCATGTCTTTCCTGAAATGGGAATACCGCAACACCATACAATATTTTATTTGTTATATATCGATGAAGAATATTAATTCAGGAACTGTCTGAAGATGTCGGCAATGTGACCACGAAACGTTGCACGTCTTTAACATTATACAATAGTTATGTACATTGACATTATTTTCGATTTATTCATTCTACCAAATGAAACGAAACATCAGGGGTGCGTTCAAGCTAGAATACGTATCGATATGTATTGCTATGTATTGCTACAGGAGCCGTTCAGCCAGCACACGTAGCAATACGTATGAAT
>JAUTBZ010117423.1:0-16341 GCA_032361785.1 Lepetodrilus galriftensis
GTATTCTCCAGTTCTATTGTTATACATTATCTCATTCTGTGTATTCTCCAGTTCTATTGTTATACATTATCTCATTCTGTGTATTCTCCAGTTCTATTGTTATACATTATCTCATTCTGTGTATTCTCCAGTTCTATTGTTATACATTATCTCATTCTGTGTATTCTCCAGTTCTATTGTTATACATTATCTCATTCTGTGTATTCTCCAGTTCTATTGTTATACATTATCTCATTCCGTGTATTCTCCCGTTCTATTATGATGTTTCTACCTTCTTTCAGACGCTCTGGACGACAAAGACGACACACTGGTGGAGTTTGGACTGGCAGGCTTGTGTAACTGTGTGCTGGGTAGGTGGATGTCACTGACTAGACGTCCAGTAGGTTTACATTGAAATTCATTTTGCTGCTCATCATGTTCATATCTCGAGTATAAGTGTAGACATGGTAAAATGGCTTATCGGGTCCTGAGAAGTTTCAGTTCAAGTTGGTAATGTATTATTACGTTCCTGTCTTCAGATAAACAAAACAAGGAGCATGTTTTGACCAATGGTGGCATCCCTCTGATTATCCAGTGTTTGTCAAGGTGAGACAACTCTTGTGAAACATGATTACGGTGCCTCTGTTTGTCATTCAAACTGCTTGTCCATCCCTGATGACAAGATGACATGTACAGATGTGTGCTATTAGTACTAAAGGCATTAATGCCTTAAATATTATATTGAAATTTGAATGAATGTACACTGATGTAGAGATTGTACACTAGTAAATTACTGGCATTGGCATCATACTTTGTTCTGTGTAGGGTACTATATATCAGTCCTGTAACAAACGTTCTGTTTCTGATATTTCCTGACAGTCCTGTAGAAGACATTGTCCTGTCTGCCATCACCACCCTCATGTACCTGGTCACTAACGAGTCTAAGACAGGTAAGTTTGACATTGGTTGTCCATCCCCTTGTCAAGCTATGTTCATAGGCTTGGCAATTTTCCACGGAAATTTGCTGATTTATTTGTCCTTGGGTTGATTTCTATTCCCAGAATATTACTTGGGACCTGTAGCCCCCAGACACTGTGATTTTTCATGCTGAAATCTTATTTATCTGTTGCCAAACCTGTGTTCAAATGTCAATATTATCTTTGATGTATCATTTTCATTTTGTCTTGTATTGAATATATCTAGTTTGTCAGTACCAGCTGGTGCTCGCAGGTTTACTGCAGCATTCAATGCTATGGATGTTGCAGGTTCCTCCTGCCATAAACTGACAATCCGTTTTATCAGTGAAAGAATCTTGAAAGTGGCTCTAAACCCCAATTTAAAAAAAAGAAGGTTTGTAACATTTGACATTAAAATATGTCTCGTATTCTTATGGACTTTTCATGTTATTATTTAAAACTCTGTGAACAACCCATCATCAGTATTAATGTTCAATATGTTACAGAAATCTCTTGTTTGCCCGTGGTGGAGTGTATGCTGAGATTCTCTTCCTCTTTGAATAAAAGACTTGCCAACATTGCACAGGTGTTTCTACAGGTAACATTTGCTAGTTATTTTCTACAAGTACATGTTTACAGCACCAGTTTTTTTGATTGAAATTACTTCCAATACCTCTTCAATATTTACAAGTATAAAGCTTGCCTCGATTTCTCAAAACAACTTGAGTTTGATATTTTGCTCAACTGAGATTTCTCCCATTTACTAAATCCCAGATGAGCAAAATTACCAACTTGGTGTTTGTATTGAAAAATCGGGGCCTGATCACAGGTATATATAATCTTTGACATACTTAATAACATTTCTGATTGGTTAAATGCTCAACAAGTGAAATATTAAAATCCCATTAATCAATGCAATAGAAATATTTGTTTATTTGATAGTGATATATTTTACTTGTTTTAATTTTAAGGACTACTGCACTAAAGCCCAGGTAGAGGAAGCGCTGTCTCTTCAACATCAGCTGCATTCTCAACCTCCTGGGGATCTTATGTCATGAACAGACGACCATGCTTCCCTGTGAAGAGTCTACATCAATATGGCAAGCATCAATATGGCAAGAACAGACCACCATACTTCCCTGTGGGGAGTCTGTGCATCTACTAGCAAGAACAGACCACCATTACTAGTCTTGTTGAACATGAAGAAGAATCTGTGCAATTCTGGCATGAACAGACCACCATACTTCTCAGTGAACACAATGAAAAGTCTGTACTGTGATCAATCAAGAAGAGAACACCATACTACTTTCCAGTAACATTCACAGTGTTCATTTCACTGTCCAGCAGTGTATACATCTAAGAAGATGGTCTGAACAGGTCACCATACTTTCCAGCAACACTCACAGTGTTCAATGTCCAGCAGTGCATACATCTAAGAAGATGGTCTGAACAGGTCACCATACTTTCCAGTGACAAGCCTGCATATTATTTGGTTTCCTGAGTACTGGCAGTTTGTCAGAGTATCACAATAAGTCACCATACTTGCCAGTGAGATCTATAAAGTTCATGTGTTATTTGACAAATCAATCACACATACACAATTCATTAATCATTGTGTGATGGCACCTCCCAGTGACATGATATGTATTTTTGTATGTTAATAACCATGACAACAAGTGAATCTTTAGGACAGTACATGTATGCATTATTTAATTTTCCAAAACAATTTTCAAGGAGTACAATATCGTGCAAAGTTGTTTATAGTTATGGGAAATAACAGTCAGATCTTGGTGATGCATGCAACATGTATATCTATGAAGAATTCTTATATTATTTTTTCAGAAATAAAGATTTAATCCATGTTTACTGGTTTTATTATAATGTTTCCAAATGTCTGTATATGATATATATGAACAAATGGATATACATACATGAAGAAGCAGATACGGTAATATTGTAGGTATATGTATGCTATGTATAAGAAATACTATCTTAGCTATTCAGATCAAATCCAGTTTCGCTTCAAGTACTTGTATTATTGTGTTGTTTAAGGCAGTGCTAATGACTAACGTACTGAAATCATGGAACACACATGTATCTTGTACGAATCCAAATTAAAAGCTTCATTTTACAGGGAATTATTTTTTTTAGTGTAATTCTGAGGCCCCAGCTAGCCACATGGTATCCATGTATTGTCGCACTAAATAATCTCAACACCAATGAATTGTCATAACAAAGATTGTGTTCTGTTCGTGATGTTCTTGAAATATCTTATAGCTGAACCACTTTCGAATGAAAACCTTTATCCAATGTTGATGTTCTTGTTCCGCCTCCTGAAAATAGAGATTTCAAGGTGAAAATTGGCACCAATGGCTGAATGAGCAACGGAACCTTCTCTGGTGGTTGCTATTGATGTGTGTCTTGCTCTTCAGAATGATCATTGCGCTACAAGAGTAGGAACTCACTATATGTAGTGAGTTGATTCCCTAATAGCGGCCGCACACTAGCGATTTTCGTCGTCGATTTCTGTCGGGTTTCGGTCGTCTAGTGTGCGGTGCTCCAAATATCAGAACATGCTAGATATTGTGCAATTGGTCGGTGAGACTAAAAATCGCAGTCTCCGGCCAGCGCACACTAGTGTTCGGCCAGCATAATCACTCACTATTGTAGTGCAATGTCAATAGGACCTAATTGTTTTACGTTGTTTGTTACTCTTTCAATTTTTTCATCTTTTCGACAAGTAAAATGCTATTAAGAATATATTCAATGAATAGAAATAATAGGGGCACTTGATTATCACTTAGCCGGCAAGATTTTCTAGCCGCTTTGCTAAGGGCGTTTTCGATTTTGTTATAGGAGTACTCGGAGTTCTAAATAGAATGCTGAGGATCGTTGTCGGAGTGTGTGGTGACGTCATGAATTTATCCGATAACTAGGATAATATAATCGAAAACGCCCAATATCTTCTAGCCGCCGGAAGTAACTGAAACTGGTTTGCAGGGCTGGCCTGGGCAAGACAAATCAAGTCCCACTACCGTGTTCTAATGAATTTCAATGTTACGTTATTACTAAACTACAATTACATTACAACTACATGATATTGATATTTCACTGTCCACAAATCTGCCATGTTCATCTATCATTAATTCTTTTCCTACTGGATTATTGGCACATACACTGCTCTTGGGCATCGCCAATTGCTTCCAGCATTGAAAGGGTTAAAGTATTTACATAGAATATGATGTCCCTGGAAATGTGCAGCTGGTTTCCGCACCATGACGGAGGATATACTTACTGCTCACAGAACGGAGGCTTAAACTCCCACGAACACTGGCAACGGTTGTGATACAAACAATGGCCGCCATTTTGACATGGTTTCGAGCAGATGGCTGAAATTTGAAGATTTATAAGTTGTGGAATGTTAATTTTTGTCTTGTTGGTCAGTACTGTCTCTAGTGCAAGTAGAGCATACATTCCTGTCAATTGCATAAAGATACAAATCTTTGATTTGTGAAACAAGAACTGACTTTCAGAACCATCATCAATATCTTCATCCTCTACCAATAGCTTGTAGAACGTCAGTACCGTCATGTATAAACTGAGTGGAGCATCCAGTGAGGTAGATGATGCAATCTCTAGTGATAACATCATGGCATTATTCAATCAGATTCCATAATCATCATGGTAATGTATATATTTGTTAAGGCAGTGGCTATTATTACATTGATCCACCATCTGACAGACATCTACTCAGGGGCTCATTCCAAAGATTGATCATAGTGCTACAAGAGTTACTATTGGCTGGACATGTATACATGGTAATTAAGTTTGGTACAATGACTCCCATAGGACCATGATTGTTCTGTAGAGTGTGGTCCTGGGCCGGTATTCATAAAAGGGCTTACGTCAGTTTTGAAGACCAAATATATAGCAAAAACTGACAAGCCCTTTTATGAATACCATCCCTGGGCCGGTATTCATAAAAGTGCTTAAGTCAGTTTTTGGTGACCAAATATATAGCAAAAACTGACTTGAATACCGGCCCTGGAGTTTTTGACTAAGGACATTGATGCGCTGTCTCTTGACTATCTGGACGCACATACTGACCTCTCTGGCACCGGGTTCCCTCGTATCCTGGGGGACAGTTACACCTGTAGGGGGCGCCACAAGTGCCACCGTTCAGACACGGCAGGATGCAGATAGCTGTGGGTAGAATGGTCAGGAGTAAAACACTAAACCTATTACCTGGGCTCCCTTACATGAAGCTCTCTTATCCACTACTGTATAGTATGTAATCTTGTGCTGGGATTCGTGAGTTCTCTATTAAAAGAAGTGGACATGTAAAGCTGGATTACACCATACAATTGAATCCATAGAACGTTAACTATGTCCTACAACAATGCTAAGCAATGCTGTGTTCTCTGACAGTGATTAATCCAGAGAATCGTTGAGAGTACATAAGAATGGAGCAGTAGTGTTAATACATGTATCAGTAGCTGTGTCTAAAGATTTGCTGCACTTTCAAAATATAATTTACTTTATAGAAATCTGACAAAGATCTTGATCCACACTATTAAAATATGTTTATCAAAAGTTGACTTTGTCAAAGAAAGTTTGGTCACGTGGCCTTTGTCAAAGAAAGTTTTGTCACGTGGACAAGCCTTAAATGATGATGGTGGTGCGGCTGGTGCCTACAACTGATCATTGAACATATTCAAGGGAATATCCCGAATAGTGAATAGTTTCACTATGAGTGGTTGGTTACGGTGATAGCTGTCCAGTACTATGCAGCTATCTACACACCCAGTTCACACCGGCGTCCAGCGTATCCAGACCGACATTTACACCGGTTCAAACCAAGACATCTTCCGCCGTTCAAGCACTCGAATTTGCACTCAGCTGTGGAGAGAACAGAAACAAACATTTACTTTTCTTCTCAGTATTGCCATGCGATTGTCTATCAGGTAGTATCCATGTTGAGATTTCAGTGGGTATGGTGGTTTTTTGTTGTAAAGATGAATTGAAGGGTTTGGAGAACGTATCATTACTGACATTGCAGGCAGAGTAGCCTAAGCTTTGTAAGAAGGGTGTCCTGAAGTTTGTGATGATGTGATGTGTCATAAAGTGTTGCTGAGCCACCCAGACTTCCAGTCTATCCATCCCATAATTGATTGAGTGATTGAATTAGTTCTTTATGTCTCAGTGGGAATCTGTCATCCATATATACTATCATACATTCGCTGCGATTTAGAGGGTAACGTGACCAATATGATAGCAATTGCAGGTTCCATACAGTGCCATTTTGTTCTGCTAACACACTCAAACATCCAGAGTCCATACTACACAGTATTTATGTTAAGAATTAAGTGAGAACTAAATACGAGTGTTTAGAGGGCATATGACCATCATATATAAAAGATGGAGGCTTTCACGAAGCTTGATACAGAGTCATCAAGTTCCGCCGACCCACCCAAACATCCGGCCTGTCCATCCCACTGTCCAGTCTGGCTGCAGGTCAGTCTAGGCGGCATCTTGACCGGGGTCAGTCCTGGACGACACATGAACATCACTTGGTCGCCGTAGAAGTAATGGTGACCAATCAGCATCACGTTCACGAGGTCCTGAACCTTGGGCCGACCACAGTAGACCTCTGAAGCAAGAACCATCATGGTGGAAAATATTGGACTCCTTGGTAAAAAAGAGCTTGGGAACTGCGAAAAAGATTTTCACTAGTAATATTCTATGATTTTCTGCCATACTGTATAGGTTTTATTGGAAAAAGTGAAGTATCTTCTCTACAAAGGCAATATTAGAAAGAATAGGAGTGCTTCTTGATATTTACAATGAAATCTTATGATTGCATCCTGTAAATCTAAGAAATTGTACTGACTTCTACAGTATCCAGTTGGTGTCGTCCATTGGCCTCCCTCCAGACACACAGCCACCATCTCACCGCTGGCTTCGAACCCAGTCTCGCACTCAATGGTTGCACTATCACCCTCTAGATAGCCTGATGGAACTTCCTGTGTGTTCGGGATATCAACTCTCCGCTGGCAGAAATCGACAACTCCTGTACAGGCAATTTCCATTAGTTTCATATTGTCCATTATTTGCTTTGAACTTTTACTTATTTTATGTTTATCTCATGTGTAGCGTGTGTGTAGCTTAATCCTCTCTATGCTGAAGGCGACGGAGAGGGGTGTATCTTAGGTTTATCTTTGATGATGGAGTACACTTATACTTGGTCATAGCATGGAGGATATCATACAAGAAAAATAACGATTACATGAATGTAAGGACAAAATATATCTGTTACTAAAGATAGTTCTCTATCACGTATCTGAGTGTGGAGAAATAAAAAATATATATGACCTATCTGTATCCATTTTCTTCACAACAGAGCCTTTAAGACATGACCTCTGTACACTTACGTCTACACTCTCCTGAAGGAATGGTCCACACTCCCCCCTCCAGACACTCTGAGCTCATGTCTCCCTCGGCCTCATACCCAAGCAGACACTCCACCTCCAGGACACTGCCCTCCATGTGTCCAGACGGGATGGGTCGTGTGTGATTCAGATCCACAGCCAGATCGCAAAGGCTGTTGAACTCTGCAACAAATAGCATTGAAGACATTATCAGGCCTTGCATTTGTCTTGTCTTCCGATCCTCCTCCTCCACCCAACCCACGTTAGCAATTCCCGAAAGAAGTGCCCCTAGAACAATGGCCTGTAAGTTCCTGTAATAAGTTTCACAAAAGGGTAGATAACTCATGACAGACAATTGAGTGGAATGGAGGCCTTACCTATGCTGCATGTCGGTGGCTCATCACTCCAATGCCCAGACGTCATACAGGTAATTGAAGAGCTGCCAGTCAAGGTGAAACCCTCCTCGCACACAAACTGTAGAACCTCATTCAAGTACGTCCCTTCAACGAGGTCTCCAGACACCAGTACTGAGTTCTCTGGCAGTCTCACTGGACCACAGTCAACAGCTATAGAAGAACATAATGTAGGAATTATTCAGGAAGACATATGTCATGGAGATAAGAATGCAAAGACATCCACAGACAAAGAGAAGTTGAACATCTGCTAGATCAACTGGTATACGCTTTTAGTATAGTATACATATTGTAATTATACAGTATAGTGTAATTGTTTACAACTATATCATTACATGGAATCAATTCCACAGGAAGATATATTTGTTCTTACCTGAGCAACTTTGTCCTTGGCTGCTCCATGTTCCATCCTCCTGACACTTGACCTCCACTGGACCCGACAGAGAGAAGCCGTCTTCACAGTAGTACCTCACTACACCTCCATAGCTGAAGTCTGATCCTAGAAACTGAGCATCAGTTGATGGAATCCCGCAACTGACCTTCACACAGATCTGCCCCGAGGAGCTCCAGCTTCCCCCTCGTCCACACGTAATAACTGACTCTCCTATGAGTCTGTATCCTATTGAACAGTAGAACTCCACTGTATGTCCATAAGTGAATGTGTCACCTCGGTAAAATACATCTGATTCCGGTCTTCCACAGTTTATAATTTCACAGCGTGGTGCTGTCTCTTTCCAATGTCCATCTGCTTCACAAGTCAGTTCAGCGTCTCCAAACATGTCATAACCTTCAGGACACGTGTACTGCACTATTCCTCCATATCTGAAGTCACTGCCTGTGAATTGTACCTCACTGTGAGGGTCTCCACAACTCACTCTTTGACACGAAGGGGCAGCTCCACTCCAAGATCCATTTGACTGGCATTTCAGTACAGTCTCTCCAATTACGATGTGACCCAAGGGGCAGGAGTATGTAACAGATCCTTCATAGGTGAACTCTGACCCCGAATACTCTGCACCTTCAGGAGGAGGCCCACAGGAAACTTTGGAACATGTTGGAGAGTCCCCACTCCATTCTCCTTCAGCTTGGCAAGTGAGGACACTTACTCCGATCAGATCATAGCCAAGAGGACATGTGTACACGATCTGCCCTCCAAATGTGAAGTCCGAGCCTGTATATGAGATACCTTCTGGTGGCTGACCGCAGCTAACCTTCTCACACATAGGAAAGGTGCTGCTCCACGACCCGTCTTCCGTGCAGCTTGAGTCTTCAGGACCAAGTAGATTATGACCAGGTAAGCAGCTGAACGTGATGTATCCTCCAAAGTAGAAATCATCGCCGTCGTAAGTGACCTCAGTGGATGGAGCGCCACAGAACACGCTGCTGCAGACCGGAACCTCACCATCCCAGGTGCCGTCCTCTTGGCACATGTGGGTCTTGCCTCCTGAAGACATTGTGTATCCGGTGTAGCAAGAGTAGTCTGCCCTTGAATACAGCGTGGTGTTGGTAAAGGTGACGGTGCTGAATGAAGCCAGAGGAGGGCGTCCACAGTCTATAGGCAGACATTGGAGGTTCTTATCATACATCCACGACCCCATGTCACAGACAGCCTTCGAATCTCCTTCAATGACGTATC
Source organism: Lepetodrilus galriftensis (assembly GCA_032361785.1). Classification (NCBI taxonomy): domain Eukaryota; kingdom Metazoa; phylum Mollusca; class Gastropoda; order Lepetellida; family Lepetodrilidae; genus Lepetodrilus; species Lepetodrilus galriftensis. The sequence continues at coordinate 9,413 of JAUTBZ010117423.1, forward strand.
CAGAATTACAGACATAGTTTGCGACTTGCAAAGAGCCTTCAAGCTCAACAGTGACTGATACATGGTCAAAAATATACGGTGGACCGCATGATATTTTCTCACATGCAGGTGGAATCCCTTCCCAAAAGCCATGTGCGCCACATCGCAAGGTGTTGTTGCCGTCTAGTCTGTAGCCATCGTTGCATACATATACAACAGTGTTCCCGAACTCAAAACTGGTCCCAACTAAGGTTGAGTGAAGAACGGTATGTGGTGATCCACAGTTGACAGGCTGACAGACGGGAGCCACACCATTCCACAAACCTTTCCCCGTGCACTGTCTCAGTACATTGCCCACCACGTTGTATCCAGAGTCACAGACATGTGTTATCCTGTCCTCGTAATGGAAGGGCCCTGTTGCTTCTTCGCCACTGAGCATTTGGTGAATTCCATGTAAAACAGCCTCAGGTCTATCACACGTCACGGGTTCACACGCCGGAGCGGTGTTGTTCCACATCCCATCTGCTTCACAACGCAAAGCATTCCCGCCCACAAGTGTGTATCCGTAGATGCATCGGAAAATAAGGGTTGACCCATACGTCCTCAGCCTTCCAGTCACAAGACCATGCTGTATGAAGTCTATTCGTGAGCATGATACGATCTTGCACCGTGGAGCAACGCTAGACCAGGTTCTGTCTCCTTGACACGACATAGATGCAGCGCCTTCAATTGCATAGCCTGTGTTGCACGTGAAGGTTACAGTAACGCCAAATGCGAGTTGGCGACTGTCGGAATCCGACGAGAACTGACTATTGGGCACACCAGAAGGAGGATCACACACGATGACTTCACAGTACGGTGTCTCAAAGCTCCACGACCCATCTGCTCCACACGTATGTTGGTTTGTTCCAACCATAAGGTAGCCGTGGTCACAGTTGTAGGTTATACTGTCCTCAAACATGTAAGACGCTCCTAGGAGTGTGCCGTGATCCGGTGCTCGTGGTATTGCACAGGATATCCTCCCACAAAGAGGACTCCTCTCATCCCATAAACCGGTAGCCAAACAGGTCCTGACCCGATTACCTACAAGCGTAAAGCCAGGGTCGCATGTGCTGATGATAGCTTGTCCGTACGTGTAGTCAGATCCTTCAATTTGTCCATGGTTTATTGGTCCTGGGTCCGGACAGTGCACTGCTAGGCATATCGGAGCGCCTATGTCCCATGTTCCTGAATTAAGACATCGTCTGAATCGGGGACCCATCAGATCGTATCCAGGATCGCATGTGTATGTCAGAACGCCGTCCGAGACCTCCAAGTTGCCGTGGTCTATGGTACCAGGTTGTGGACACACTATCTTGGAACACGTGGGAGGTCGACTGTTCCAGGTCTTAGTCTCCATGCATCTGATGCGGTCTTTGCCTATCATTTCATAGCCGTCGTTACAGGCGTACACCGCCTCGTCACTGTAGCTGTATGATGGCTTAGGGTATATCAATCTCCCATATCTTATTGTACCATTTGGGTTAGGACATCTGATTAAGATACACATGGGAGCTTGTCCCGACCAGGTTTTGTCCTCCTGACATTGTCTTGATTCTTCTCCAATGATGTCAAAGCCTATGTCACAACTGTAGATAACAGTACTGGAATACGTGTGGTTTGATTCCGATAGAGATCCGTGGTCCAGATAATCTGGTTGAGGACAGGACACAATCTGACAACTTGGGAATGCAGCATCCCAAGAACCATTCGCCCCGCATTGATATCTTGACTGTGAGCCGACTAGGTAGTAGCCCACATCACAAACAAAGTTGAGCTCGGCTCCGAACGTGAAGCCACCTTCTGTCTTGATATGATCAATGCGAGGCGGGGGTGGACACGTTACTATCTTGCAGTAGAAGGACGATGATGTCCACGCACCAGAAGCTTGGCAGTTCACCTGAGACACTCCTACACCAATGTAGCCCACGAAACAGGTGAAAGTCACCACTGAACCAAACACAGTTCCATTTGACAGGTCCACATTAGCATTGACCACAGGTTCGGGCCGCCCACACGAAACGGGAGAACACTGTGGCGTGTCTATTGACCAGGAACCGTCTGCTTGACAAACTGATATGGTGTCGCCAGTCAGCTCATAACCGTCCATACACGAGAACATGACGAGGTCATCATATGAATAACTGTCTCCTTCTAGTATGACATTCTTGGATATTACTGGCTTATGGCACTGGACCTTTTCACAGATGGGAGGAGGACTTATCCATGATAACGTTGGCGGACATTGGTTACTAGCAGGTCCTTTTAATTGATACCCTTCGTCACATACATACTGAATGGTTCGGCCGAGAGCGTAGACATCTCCTATCACTCTACCATGATCCAAGGCAGCTGGAGTCGGACACGTCAGCATGACACAACTTGGGTCAGATCCCGACCACTCCCCTGTGTCCTGACATGTACGCACAGTATTTCCTCTCAACGTAAAGCTTGGGTTACACATATACCTCAAGGTTCCGTCTAGCGTATTGGATTGTAGCACGCTCCTCCCGTTAGCGATCTCAGCTACGTGTGGACAAACTATTGAATGACATCTAGGTGTTGATGGATACCACAAACCATCAGCACCACATGTTCTCTCGGCAGTTCCTTTCAGCTGGAATCCTCGGGTACAAGTATAGGACAATTTCGCTCCGAAACTGTAATCAGTTCCTCCTATAAGTCCATTAACAAAGGCTCCAGGTCGTCCACAAGATAGGATCTGACAGACGGGCATTAAACCAGACCATGTTCCACGTATCATACACTCGATTCTATGTGATCCTACAAGCTTGTACCCTACGTCACATTCAAATATAGCATAGGATCCGAATGTTGTGCCAGTCATTACAATCTGCCCGTTGACAAAAGGGAGAGTGGACACGTCTTTGCAGGTTATACTGTCACAGGTTGGTGGCGTAGAACTCCAGGTGCTGTTCTCCTGGCATGTCCGCTTTGATGATCCATTGAGGATAAATCCTCGCTCACAATCGTACCTGATTGAAAGTCCGTTCCTTGAAAGAGTTACTGTTCCCCCGTCTATGGGTGCTGGCGAGGGGCAGACGATCTTAACACAAACCGGATCTTGCCCACTCCATTCCCCGCTTGCCAGACATGTTCGCTTGCCAGCGCCTTCAAGTTTGTAACCTACGTTACACGTGAAATCTACGACCGTGTTGTATTCTCTCCTGAAGCTGGAAGCTCTTCCCTTTGACAGTCTTGCCATTGGACAAGTAACGACCTCGCAGAGTGGGATTGGTGCATCCCAGTCACCGTTTGCCTGGCAAGTTCTATTCTGGGTTCCTACTAGGTTGTATCCTGGGTCGCATTCGTACGATATCAATGCCGCGTACGTGTAGTTTATCCCGTGCATTCGTCCGTTTGATGTGACTTTTGATGGCTTGTCACACTCCACAGGCACACACGTAGGCTTGGTTCCAGTCCAGTCCTGCGTGTCGGAACATGTCCTGATGCTGTCCCCCTGCAGGACATACCCTTCTAGACATCTATAAAACACTGCTGTCCTGAAGACCGTGGCAGTGGAGTTTTTCTGTCCGTAAGCTATACCTGGTAGTTCTGGACAATGAACTGGACTACACGTAGGTTCAATGCCAGACCAAGACAAATTTGCCTGACAACTACGAACCTTTATGCCCTCGAGGTTATATCCGGGGTTACACAAGTACCGAGCTTCGGATTCCAGTATGAGATCTGTGTAATCTACGACTCCGTTAGTTATTGTGTCCGGCGGGTTACATTTCATAGGGTTGCAAACTGGTGCTTCATTTGTCCATGATCTGTCTGTCTGGCACGTTCGCACGGACTCGCCTTGGAGTTCGTAGCCTTCCACACAAGTGTATTCCACCTTACTGGTGTATGTCAAACCAACAATGTTGATGATGGCGTGTTCAATTTCCTGTGGATTCTCACACGATATGGTTTCACATACGGGTACCTCGTCTGACCAATCTCCAGAACTTGTACATGTTAATGTTGCTTCTCCAGTTAATTCGTATCCAATGATACAGGAGTAGGTTACTGTCTGACCAAAGGTGTTTCTCCCGGAGACTTCAAAATTCCCGTTGGATATATCAACTGGGGAACTGCATACTATGGGATCACAGGTGGGAGGCTTCGTGGACCAACTACCGTCTTCTTGACATACCATCTCCGTCGCTCCATTCAGTTCATACCCCTCATTGCACCGGAACGTGGCAACACTGTTGTATACTATAGAAACAGCTGTAACAACCCCGTTCTGGAGAACCGCTGGTTTGCTGCAGAGTACTGGTTTACATTCAGGATCTGCTCCGCTCCAGGAGGAGTTGGATAGACACTGCCGCCGCTTGTCTCCTTGAAGCTTGAAGCCAGAGTCGCATGCATAGCTCACAGAACTCTTCAAGGTAAAATCCTCACCCGTGATCTGCCCATTCGGCACGTCATCTGGTTCTCCACAGTCAGCAGGGTCGCAGGTGGGAGCATCCGTCCATCCCTCTTCCTGACACTCGATGGCCTCGTCACCCGCCATCTCGTATCCTTCTTCACACAGGTACTCGACCAGAGACAAGAAGATACGGTCGTCTCCGACAGCTTCAGCATGAGCCACGATTGGCGGTTCAGGACACGTGATAATCACACATGAAGGCAGCGACACGTCCCATTGGCCAGTCGGCTGACAGCTGATATGATGAGAAGAGCCTTCAGTAAAGATATAGCCAAAGGTACATTTGTATTGTATTATTGTCCCCACGGTCGACTCAACCGGCGACTTCAGTGGCTCACCGTTGTCTATTGTAGGAGGTTTTGCGCAGTAGAGAGGGTCGCACGTGGGAACACTCCTGTCCCACGTGCCGTCGCTCTGACATCTGACTGAGTTGTGCGGAGTCAGCAGTCTGTTGCCCGGCGTACACACGAACAACACAACTGAGTTGGGTCGGTACACGTCTTTGGGGTTCTGGTTGCGGGTGTTCTCGGATATAGGAGGCAGTGTGCAGGCAATTTCTGTAATAAAAATGTATAATTGATGTATAATTTGGTAAAGGTATAATGTTGATATAATGTTGATATAATACTATATATAAATTTACGATTATTGTATCATTTTATTGGAAAATATTTCATTGATGAAATACAGTACGTGATCAAGGAATGTTATATAATATTCACTTACCGATACATTATTCAGTTGGCCTTTTATAGATTGGATTACATCCTATTCTGAATTGTGTCCTATTGCCAAATAATTTCTTCGTATAGACTATAAAATCGCTAGTTCCAAAATAATTATTGTTACTGTTCGTATTATATATAATTATATATGTCTATACTATGAGCAAAAGTAAGATAACCCCTACTATACCATGCATGATATCTCAATTCTTACTAAATTCTTCATGTTACCGCGTATAAGAAACGAACCAGGATATAATTTTAATATAATTTGTATGATGCACGTACCCGCACATTCCGGTTGATCGTTCTCCCAGTCGCCGTATTCATTACAGTATCTGGTCTTGACGCCGACCAGCTTGAAGCCACGCGAACACCTGTATCTCACTCTGTTGTCGTAGTCGTAGTTGAAGCCTTCGATGAAGCCGTGAGCAATATTCCCTGGATACCCACAGGACACCTCTGTCAGAAGGTATAGAAAAGTAAATTATTGCGGGCGGTGTTCCTGAAACTGTTGTATGCATAACGACATCGTTAAGTCTTCGTGGTGGAACATGTGACGATCCAGAAAGTCGGAAAGAATCCTTTGTTAAATCAACAAATTCTTAACGATGTCGTTACGTATACAATAGTTTCGGTAACCTGGGCCCGTATTCTCGAAACTTGGTAAGTCCTAAGAATTTCGTAAGTACTAAGAATTTGCCTAACTGGGTTTCTGCTTATGTTAATTTCTGAAGAGATCGTTTTTCACTAAGAAGTTCTTAGATGTTTCGAGAATATGGGCCCTGGTCTCTAGTCCTTTTTCTCTTTCCTTTGAATTGGGGCTTGTTTTATTTGTGAGTTTAGGGCAGTAGGAAACCCACAACATCCATAGGGCGGCACTTAGCTGGTTGGTTGATTGGTTGGATTGGGGTTTAAAACTGCTTTAATATGATTTCATTCATGATCACGGCGCTCATTGTGTTGTGTTTACATGCCCTTATTGTACTGGGTGGATTTCCACGTTGGCATCAACGTATACCAGGAGAATTACAATTGAATTTGTAATGCACAATCTGAACCTTATCAAGCTTAAACCTTGCAATTTGATTACATTATTATTTTCTGTGTGCAATTTGATTACATTATTATTTTCTGTGTGTGCTTTATGGCGATCATTGTTAGCTATTGGTGGCATAGCTTGGTGTTAATTATATTCTTTAAAGGACAAGTTACCAAGTACGATTCACCATGTTACACTGATTCCTCCTGATTTGTATTATTGAACGCACCCCAGATCTACCAAATTCTGTATCCGCGCTGGGGTCATGTTCCAGAAGTTACGACAGTATTAATCTTCAAGAAGGAGCATTTGACTCTTTCTGGATCATCAAATTGCCGCCATAAAGACTTATATATGTCAGTAAGATAGTTTCTGGAACATAGCCTCTAGCTGTGTGTTTGTTACTGATTCTTCCTACCAGCGCTGTTTATTTCCACCATTATACCCTCCTCACACAACCCGAACCCCACCCCCGGGACTCACTGTCACAGATGGGCACCACAGACTCCCACTCTCCCGTGGCCAGACACTGTTGCCTGTTCCACCCCCGCAGCTGGAACCCGCGGATACAGGAGTACTCCGCCCAAGACCCCGGGGCTGTCTTCCCAAACGTCACCTCCCCGTAGTCCGGCTTCACGGGGCTCGGGCAGTCTGGAATAAAGGGACATTACTAGGGGCGGGCTTACACACTTGTCCTGCT
>JAUTBZ010117534.1:0-16340 GCA_032361785.1 Lepetodrilus galriftensis
TGTGTTTTTATATTCTACCACATCACGAGGGACACAAATATTTGTAATTGGACCACTTAGCTGAGAATGAGCCATCATCCTTGCCCTTGGTCTTGTCAGTACCAGCCACCAGCCAAGCTGGTTTACAGCTCTCAGGTTTACTGCAACATTCAGTGCTACAGATATTTCAGCTTTCCTCCTGCCCTAAACTGACAAGTTATAATATTAGTGAAAGATTCTAGAAAGCGACTTTAGACCCCAATTCAAACATCTACGGTAAAACACATTTCTATGGTAAAACAGGACAAGTAATCACAACACCTAATAGTGGAAGAGGCAGTCATAAAATATATTCTTTCACCCTAGCTGAGTGAAGTGTTGCTAATGATTGATCGAGAGACCGATACCCTGTAACAAATACAGATATAATATGAAGAGGTAGTGCTATAAAGAAGCAGTAAATAAGTACATTTTAAATAAATGTAATCATTATTTTTGTATTTTGAAAGATTGTGTATGAGTATTTTCTCTGAAGTAGTCTTTGAAATATCTTATAATAGACATCTGTACAAAGTATGTAATGAGAATATGTTCAAAGGGAAGAGGATGTGTGAGTTTCTAATACATAATACTACCAATTCAGTGTATATCATCTGACAGGCTAAATCAGGATTGTATACGTTGTTGTATACCTCTGGGTAGGACATTATTCCAGTATACCAATCAGCATACTAAAAGTTAATTCAAATTGAAATTGAACTTGATTATATGTAGGTTTATTTTTTTTAAAGTACACATTTTAATTAATTTTGAAGCCATTCTCAATGAAAACTTAAAAGTGGCAATTCTAGAAATTTGAATAAAAATTCAATGAAAATTGATTTTTCACTCGAGTTGAGAATCAGCAAGTCGTTCGTACTTCCGGTGCTGTGATCGATTTCAATTTACGCCTGTCCATCTCCGTGTCAGGCACGAGCATCTCACTTCCTGTTGCAAAAACTGAAAAACAAATATGAAAATATTTAAAATATTTTTATGATTTGAATTTATTTATTAATAACTTCATGAACGTTTATGCTAAAAACACACACATTCTAACTAGATCAAGTAATATGCTCTTTGGCTACATCATGCAGTAAAACTCAGTAATGTGTGCATTGTTTATTGAATTATGTCTAAAACATTAACTTCACTGAAACAGAATTTGCTATACAGTGGGTTAGTCTCCTAGAATTGAGAATACAGATTTAGAGAGTTCATGTAAACAGAATTTGCTATATACCATATTAACCAATTAGTTTAGTCTCAATACAGAGTTGAGAAGACAGATTTATAGGTTTCCTCCTCTTATCATCCGTAGAGTGTATATGATATTACCCCATCCAGATGTGTACATAACTATTTTAAGTAACCCTCTTAATGGCTGTGTGCACTGGCTTGTTCTATATTAACCCTCAACTTAGTTGCCCGATCACATGCAGAAATAGAACACTTTGATTTTATTCAGCAGGGAGAAGGTTAAGATGAATTTCAAAGAATGTATTTCCTCATGGTTATAGGTGTATATGAAATAGCCTGTTTTTGGGAGAGAACAGTAATATTATTAAATTAGTATCAGTTACTGGATAGAACACAACAATAATGCTATAAAATAGTTCTTACAAACTACTGTAAATCATAAAATGTTGGCGTCATTAAACTTTAGCGACCGGTGGATTATCGACCTATTAGTGTCATAAAATGTTAACGAATTAAATGTTAACGTCTAAGAGCAACTTGTTAAATTTGTTAAAGTTTTATGCTCGTTAAAATTTTATGATTTACAGTATATAGTTCTAGAAACAGTCATGATAAGATTATCTGTTAAAGATGTTGGATTATTGATTATTGTCATGTGGGTGTTCTGGTGCATTTCCAGTAGACTAGACAACAGTATACAAAGTTTATATATAATCATGCATACCCTCACAGAATTTGACATTTCAAGATTTTCACCAACAGTGCCGATGAATTTGGCATCGTGTGCCCAGACATATTGCACCGCCAAGCAGGAAGAGATCCGTGATGGTTCCTGATGGGCATCTCAGTTCTCTCGATATCTATAAACAGCCAGCGGTCTCACCGTTAGTTAATCATTGAGACATGTCTGGTATTAATCTAGGGCGGAATATGACTTGCGTGTGCAATCACACTTGACTAGTATTGTCTGCCTCAGCTCCAGCTAGTCTCGGGGTCAGTCAGGGTCAGTCGGGGTCCTGGGGATCTGGCGGCTAGAACACATGGCTGTATAAACAGAATAAAAAACTTTACACAGTCAGGCTGGACACAGGGTCAAAGGTCCTCATTGTATAATGAGGTAAACTAGGAATGTAACTGCATTTGTTAAAGTCATGATGAAATATAAATAACGGTAAATGTGAACATTAGTTAATAACACCTTTTGTCAGTTTGTCTTGGATAGTATTAATATTGATATTTTAAAGATACTAATGTTTTACAGCTCTTGTGAGATATTATTTTCCATTTATGTTTTCAATCAAATTCTAAGGTTAAGGATGCGAAACAGCAAGTTACAAGTTCAAATCCCGCCTAAAGTATTTCTGTCATTGGCATAAAATGCCTGCATACATTGTGTGCAGTTATCTCCCTTGGTTTGTTAGCAACCAGGGTATCATTTCTCGAAGCTCTCTTAGCCGCTAAGGGACCATAGAACTCTCTTTGCTGATAGCTAATGCATTGCTAAGAGAGTGCTATGGTCCCTTAGCGGCTAAGAGAGCTTCAAGAAACGATACCCAGGGCTCATGTGGCATTACAACAGCATACAGTTGTTTGGGGTTGTCATCCCACGATAAATAGCACAGCACAATCTCACTTAAAAAATAACTAGTGGCAAATGCCAACATAACAAATTTACATGACAAAGTTATGATATTCAAATTGTTGTGATACTATTTTTATTTGATATGGATTCATGTAGACCACCATTGGTTATAGATCCATCACATATGATAAGCCTCAATGTATATGAATTAGGACGTAACGCAGACACATTTCTAGAATATATCTTTCTTCCTGCTCATTGCTGTAGGTTTCCCCTTATCGCTTTCCCAGAGGTACGTCATTGTATGCTCATTACAGTTTATGATCCTCTGTGCTAGATTTGATCAGGACTCGTAATTAAGTTGTCACGGCAATGTAGCACCTATGATTGTTGTTCATTAGCCACCCGCTACCTTGAAGCTCAGAGCTCAAATACAGTGAAGTGTATGATTAGAGATAGCGACACTGGTCCCCCGCGGAATACAGCAGATGAGTAATGCCAAAGGCTGGTGCTACGAGACTATTGATTGGCTGATATTGACCAACCACTAATCACAAAATGGCAGGGAGCCAAAACTCAACGTCTTACGAAGTTACGTACTAGTTTGAGAAACTTTGAAAACATTTTTAAAGATGAAGATGTACTTTCCTCCATAAAAAGATTTGGAAGACAATGATAAATTATTTAAATTCATCTAATTGTCCTTTTATATATATATTTCTTTGTAAAAATATGTTCAACATTACTTATTTTGACATAGACTTATGAAGTGAAGAGACTGAATATGTTGACTTTTGTAATACCGTACATAATATTTCATGTCCACAATAGATGAACATGATGTATTACTGTATTAATGAATTTTCCCTTCCTCTTTTACAAGATTTCCCTTTTAAGATTACTTTAAAATTGCAGCATTTTGATAATTACAATCTGTCCACAACCTAGATGTAATATTTTCAACTGTATATTTTAATACAGAATACCTGATTAGTAGCAGGCCTTATGTCAATTAACATGCTTAGTTGATATTTAAACTTTATTATATATTTGTATTAGATTTAGATGTAATTAAAAATTACCAATAGTGGTTCAACAACTTAATCCCAGAATTAACCAAAGTCATTACCCGTTATTTATGCATATTTGGCTGTTATTAATGACAATGTTTCTAAATATATGAAACTGGAATGCATTGCAGTGAATTAATAAAACATTTGTCTAGCTTCTTGGGTTCTAGTGAAGATAAGCTACGGTTAATGTTAAGTTATGTGAAATAGGCATTGGTCTCATACAACTAGAGGTAGTAGTCTCGTACAACTAGAGGTAGTAGTCGGAACAGAAGGCGAGAATTGAATGTTTTTCAAAGAACAACCTGGTAGACTTCATCAATAGATGCAGCTCCTGTAGTCCGGGAAGCCAGCCCGTGTTTACCCAGCCTCACGTTGGAGTAGAATGAGAAGATTCCCCTGTGAATGATTCATAAATATTTCAGAATGATTTGCTGCTGCTATGCCGGGGATGGATAGCTAACGAGCAAATTTGTCCAAGACGATGTTAAGTCATCAAACAACGGCATGATTCCATTCGCAATAGTAGCCATGAAGACTAGGTTGGAGAAGACGAGGCAAGAAATATTTGTCGTTATTGGATTTTACTGTAATGTAGCCGCACCGACATAGCAGGCCGGGAGTCATTTGAAGCGCGATGTGGTGAACGAACACGGTCAATGCTACAGGTCTCGTTCATTGAAGCATGGGATGTTGGGTGGTGGACATCGAGTGTTGCAATCGGTACCGGAATTACGTGGCATTAACAGACCCGGCTCTGTCAACAACTCGGGCACAACCGCCACAACGGGTGCTGATTATATCCCGGCATTCCGGGCTGAAACTAAACCCGCGATCGTGACAATGTCGTCTGCGTGCGAAGGGCTGGGGCGACTAGAGGAACCAGTGTGATCGTGGTATTGATTTGTAACAGGGATGCCGTTACCTACAGTTACTTGCATGACTTGATGTCGTGCTACCGTGATTCGATTTTACGTGTTCACATGTGTCCAAACACTTGAGTTTTCTATTTATGCATTAGCTGTGTGCACTGACCAGGCACACCTTCTCCTAGGCCGCAGTGACACACTACTTGCCAGTATGCCTACGGGAACAGTCCAAGTTCCACCTCACACAAGTGCTTCTACTGTTGGTGCCGAACCCGAGTCAATCCATCCTCTCACTCGCAAATCAAGGAAAGCATATTTTTTCCAGAAATCAGGTCTGATCGAGAACTGGACAATGGACTCTTCACCTGGGATTTTTCAAATTTGGAAATACTTTTCGAAATTGGATTTGATGCCACATGGTCGTTTATCGACCAACATGAAAATGTTGTGGCGTTTTTCCGTTCAGGTTGTGATATTATTGTCTTTATTCACAAACAATGTGACTGCATGTTATAAATTTCCTCTAGGCAAAAGGGACCCATGTCAAGACCAACCTTGCAACTTTGGCGCCCGATGTGTTCCCTCCTTGGATGGGTCATCGTATCGCTGCACGTGTCAAACGCGATGTGACTCTTACGGTGACAATGTGGGGAGTACGCCAGTGTGTGGGAACAACGGCATAGACTACAAAAATATATGCGAATTGAAGAAAGAGGCCTGCAGTTCCATGACAAATATTCGGGTCAAATATTATGGCAAATGTGGTATGTATTTACATCAGTTTTCCACATAACCTAACCCTTTGCTAAACATATGTTACCATTTTAACCTTGTTCATTTTGTTTACTAACAATAGTTAACACTATTTATTGCAGTGTATCCATTCATTTTCACAGGAGAAATTGATTCTAATATTCCTTGTCTTTCTAACAATATGTTGTCGGTAGGTATATTATTATGTCAAAATATAAACCAATATGTTTTTAAATTATTATTTGTTGATCCATAACTTTTCTACAATATAAAACTAACAAGTATTATTAAGAACCAACCTAACAATTTTGCAAACTGGACAAACATCAGCATTATAATGTGATTAGATTTTGTGACACCATTACCGTAACTGAAATGTATAAAATATAAACTTTCTATTCATATGATGTTTTGTTGATTGTAGCTAAATATCTAAATTATTATATTTTACCCATAAAGAACAATTACTCATGATTAAGCTGTTAAGGTTGTAGAAAATAGTATTCAGTGTAACCCAATCTCATTTTATTTGTCACTTGTAGTCAATATAGTCAATGCCTGCTGCCAATCCTCAGAGTCCATATTAGAACATTTCAACATCAAGCTGTTATTGGAAATTTTTTCAGAGTAATTTAATTAAAGAAAATGGAATGGCGTGTTTATATTTCATGATATAGAGGACATTGAATCAATACCCAGCTCTCCGTAACGAGAGTACGTTGGCTCTCAGACCCTCAGAATACCGTACATACATAACATGTACTTTTTACCAGCTGAAACTGTTCAGATAGTTTTGCCTGGCCCCAGGAGATAAATAATTACACTGTTCGTATTTCATTTTAAAGAGGACAGTAATCTGTACTTATCTTCTGTATAGCTCACAGGGTTCTGAAAATACTGAGCAATCTCCGAGGTACATTACAGTACTTGGGGCATCAGACAGGGGGGTACTTTCTGGACACGAGAATAGATCCATTGGTTGGTCTGGATCTATTGGTCTGGATCTAGTGTAGTATATGGGTCTGTAGTTGTTTTGGGCTCTATGGTCTAGATCTAGTGTAATAAATAGGTCTGTAGTTGTTTTGGGCTCTATGGTCTAGATATAGTGTAGTACATAGGTCTGTGGTTGTTTTGGGCTCTATGGTCTAAATCTAGAATAGTACATAGGTCTGTGGTTGTTTTGGGCTCTATTGTCTGGATCTAGTGTAGTACATGGGTCTGTAGTTGTTTTGGGCTCAATGGTCTGGATCTAGTGTAGTGCATAGGTCTGTGGTTGTTTTGGGCTCTATGGTCTAGATCTAGTGTAGTAGACAGGTCTGTGGTTGTTTTGAGTTCTATGGTCTACCGGTAGATCTAGTGTAGTGCATAGGTCTGTAGTTGTTTTGAGTTCTATGGTCTGGATCTAGTATAATACATGGGTCTGTAGTTGTTTTGAGTTCTATGGTCTGGATCTAGAATAGTACATAGATCTATAGTTGAGATTTATTATCTGGATCTAGTATAGTACATAGGTCTGTAGTTGTTTTGTGCACTATGGTCTGGATCTAGTATAGTACATAGGTTGTGGGTTTTAGGGTTGCCCTAAGTATGAAGTGGACTGAAACCCAAAGGTTTTCCACCATTCAGTCCTGAACCCAGTCATTGGATGATGCTTATTGAGTTACGATGAAGTAGATGAGGAGGACTATCTGACAATATAAATGAAATATGGCGATTAACCTTGAACTAAAGCCAACAGAGATGCAGTCTATTATATATATCTGAATACAGCCTTACCACAAGCCATATTATCAATAGATAAATGACATTGAACTCGGATTTCAGAGCACTTGGAGCTAATTGATTGAAGATGAACATTACAAGAAGACAAGAATATAAATGTCAAAGTCTCATTGATAGGAATTACACAATGTAATATGAACATATAAAGCTAGTCCAATAACTGTGTCATCATCCAGTGAAAAACACTGCTTGGAGATGATTCCGCGTTTCATTCGGTTGACATTATAACAGCTTTACTGATGTATTTATCCTACAACTTAAAATATGCCTGGAAAATGGATGCAGTTCTTGCACATTTGGCTGTGTATCTATAACAAGAGCAATTAATTTGAGCAGTCATCTTCATTTAGTTTCTAAACATTTAAGTTATTGAAAAAAAATCCCTGGAAAACATATCAGAAAAAAAATCCAATCAGAAAAAAATGTTTGGGTTTGAAATTGGGAAGGATGAAGTATTGCACAAACTTCCTGACAAGTTGCTGTTACAAATGTTGTGCTTCCCAGTAAATTACTTCTAAAGTATGTCTAGACCCAGGAAGAACTTCACTTCTGATGGAGTGTACCAAGGATTTAGTCTTAAAACTGTGCGTGGTTTTATAAAGTCACTTTCCTCTACCACACGGATTTACTAGATCAATATCCCACAGCCTCATGCTGATTTATGAAATGACCTTCTTGAGGTCCAATAAAGCTTAACAGTTTTCTTTTTACCTTAAACCATTTGTGAAATTCGATACATTAAGGTTTCAGTTAACGCTACCAGTTCTTTGCAGCCATTGGCCCTGTGCAGTGTCTATCTATCTACCAATAACAGGTGGAAATTGAGTCCTCCAAATTGAATGTGTGTGATAATGTCTGGTAATCGGTGAACTTAGGTCTCAAGTCCCAGACTCGGGCGTTCATGCCATTGATAGTTTCCAATGTCTATGTGCTGAATCTTACTTTCTTCTTTTAGAACATTTCAAGAGTTTCAGTAAAGTTTGAACTAAGAAAAAAAAGCTTTCAAAGTATGAAGTTTTATGACATACATGTATATTTGTGTATAATTAATGAAAGTTGATAGCTGCTCATTATCAAATACATGGGAAGTCCAGAATAGCCGACCCAGCTAGGATTTGTCAAGAAGTCCCACTATATTAGCATCTGTTAGAGCATTACACAGTTAGAGTCCCATTGTTAGGATCTATCCCACAGACCCACTATCTAACTAATTTGGAAAATTTAGACAATGACACTGTTAAGATCTGTTAAGGAATCTCACCCATCTATTGCCTAAACTTGGACATACTGTTTTGTAAGCTGATATGCTATTCTAGAAACATTAGACATAGTGCTAATACATGTAAAGATAATTATCAAAATATCTGCTACTTAGGCTTTAGTGACATCCCACAGTCGTTTAGTTCTTGAAACTGTTTTAATGGCACCGCTGCTACCTATGACCAATCCTTACGGACTAACTAGCAGACTCTCCAGTTAATCATTAATATGTGTTGCACCTGAATATATCTCAGTGATTAGTCCATCCACCTTACTGTTATCTACCTGACCTTTAAAGGATTGCCAAACTGGGGACACTTCACAAAGCAATAATGAGCGCACTGTATTGGTACCTACCTGACCTTTTCAGTACTGCCAAATCAGGGACCAATTTATCACTCACTAACCAATAACACTACTTTGATATTGGATATTTTCAAGGAAAATAGATTCTGAATGTTTTTCAATCAGCTATTGACAGTGGTTGCAATGGTTTCCTAGGGTAATTTGTAGCTGTATAATGAATTAATTGGAAGTGACCGTGTTTGAAATAGCCGGGTAGTAATGTTGAGAATGCCGCCTTTAAGTGAAATTAGCCACAGTTTCATGTCCACTATTCTACTTGTGTCTTGGGCCATAACAATGATGTTCAGCAGTCTATACTGTAATGTCATGTCTCAATGTTAATATTGCAGTCTTCTAATGGATAAGCTGAAATGTCATGTTTCCATGTTATCTGTCCACATCGTAGTTCTGTGTATGTAAAGATTGTCAGGTGTGTACAGCTGTATTCAGAGCTTCTAGGCCAGGTGTATCCAATACTTCATAGCAGTCTGTTCTTGGAGTGAATTGGTTGAGATTTAGTTGATATTACTGGTTTCTTGGACTGACAATGCTTCCTCCATAGATGACCTGTGACTATGTCATAAAGAAATATTTCTTAGACTTCAACTCATTGCATATGGGTGAAAGATTCCTGCTGCAATAACTCACTTACTTAGACATTAGGAAAGACTGACCGTAGGAAATTATTGCCTGATAATAATTCTGATCTTTGGTCATAAAAAAATGGAAGAAATCTAAAATGTATTTTGCACCATCCCAACTCTACATGTATTCCTGTTGGTTAGTCAGCACCATCAGGTGGATAACCTTCTCCAGCTTGCAACATCTGCTGTATACACACACCTCGCTGGTTTTGATGTCAAGTGTACCTAATGACACGACTGGACAGTTTCAGCGGGACTCGGAAGTTCTCATGTCGTATCTATGTCTCCTGAGATTGGTTTGTGCAGTGGCTGGTGGGTTGTCCATAGATCTAGATGACGGCCCGTGGAGTGGGATAGACTCGGAATGTCAGAGGACTGTGATCATCACTACATAATTAAACCCAGGTACACGAACTGCCGTGATCTGGACAGTTTGTGAACACCTGCTATGAGACCGGGGAAGGTTTAGACGTCCAATTAGAATAGCTTGTACTTTAAGAGTTAAGTGGGTAGATCTCGCCTATTTGTGAGTCTATTTTGTGTTTGGTCTTGCCATGGCAACGGCGTAACTGCATTTAGATCGTTCGCTTGATTATTGCGTGATGTTGGTCCTGTAGAGAAAAAAAAAGCACTGGATGGTAAGGACATTGTGTTCAGACATCGTTAGTAAGACAGACAGACAGATATTTGATTCTCATTAATCATATTTCAATATATAGGGATCATATAACATCATTGTGGTGATGTTCAGGATCAGCAGTGATCCTGTTTCACCATAAACAACATTGACTTCAAACACAACTGAATAATGTATACCGGTAATATGATAAAATTACAGAATTCCTAATAATTATATTTGATTAATTAACCAAAATAATAGCTACCATAGTTACCAAATTACAAAAAAAAAGAAATGTGTGCACCTTAGCAAATGTATTCATGAAGTAAATATCTGAGAAATAGGCTGTTTCGCTCTGTCCATAATGTTCTACCAGTTAGCTGCTATGTTCTGTCCACAATGTTCTACCAATTAGCTGCTATGTTCTGTCCACGATGTTCTACCAGTTAGCTGCTATGTTCTGTCCACGATGTTCTACCAGTTAGCTATGTTCTGTACACAATGTTCTACCAGTTAGCTATGTTCTGTACACAATGTTCTACCAGTTAGCTGTTATGTTCTGTCCACAATGTTCTACCAGTTAGCTGCTATGTTCTGTCCACGATGTTCTACCAGTTAGCTGTGCTACAGGATTCAATTTCTTCACTCTGATAAAAATGTCACACTGAGTTCAAACCATCAGGAACTCTGGTCCCAGGAGGAAGCTTTCCCATTGATCATATCTCCAACAAAATGAAATATTGTCTCGTTCTAGATAAGAAATTTGTTGACCTCAATTCCATTCGATACCAAAGTACTATTTTGGTGTATTTGAAGTTGCTGGGGAAATGTCACGACCTTGAGATTTTTGCTAGAACTATTGATAGAATTAATAACAATAATAATATATAATACATGTATAAATAATAACAGATACATTTTGGCTAGAAATCTTCCAATAAAGCTGAAATTTCCTAATAGATTTAGTTAATTATAAATCCTGTATTTATTATTTTGTCCAGTTTGCATGTAATTATATAGCTTTATTTCAGTTTTGTTGGACAGGTTTGTTTTATTTGCACCATTATGTTTTGTTGAAACTGTGTTTGCATTTCTGTTTGTATTTCACATGTTTAATTTGTTTGAATCAACGTCAAAACCAAGTACTTTACCTAACAAGTGACTAACTGTACTAACTTTACTAACTGTAACCATATATCAGTAGCTTTACAATATTATTTGCCTAAATTGCTGCATTCTAACCTTGCTGGAACAAAGACAGTGCCGAGCGCGTCCAAGTTTAGGGATGCTTGCAAATGCTTTTCTGCGCAAAACAGCGGCACGTTGCCATCACAATATGCTTGCTGCAGCCATTTTATTAATTATTTTTGTAATCTTTTTATTTTGTTTCAGTTTTGTTTATCTTGGAAAACAAGATTTTAATATCTATCATTTTCAGCACGGACACCTTTGAATGTGATAATTTAATAATGATGAGAATGTAAATTCTGCATGGTGATATGTATGATTAATATTGTATTAGTTGATAAGTGATTGGTCTACCATTCTAAGAGATAGACAGGAAAAGGAAAAAGGATGTCTGCTACTTTTTTACATATGGAAGTCTGAAATGTAGTGAGACATTACTTTTCTGATGACACTCTGTGATGACACTTTGTGATGACACTCTGTGATGACACTCTTCTAAAGGTGCCTTCTCATGGTGCGATTTGTATGAACAATTTGTAGTTCAACTAGTATAATCAATTAGTACGCTAAACTTGACGTCATTAATAAAATCAAAACGACGTGTTCCTGATGTGTTCCTGCAACATTCCTACCTTCTGTGTTCCTGAAGTAACATTTAACATAAGCTTCTGATTAGCAATGAAATTTGAGTTAGGTTGGTACAATGATTTGCTTTTCATACCATCAACCTCAAAGTAATGTGAATTTGTGGATGTTTTAATAGTCATCTTTAGTAGCTAGAGTTCTATCCTTGTCTGGGTGAATATGAAGCCATAGTGATGTCTTAGCCAGACAGATGCTCCCAGACACAGAGCTCTCATGTGTACATCATTATGTCACTCAGCGAGCGCTTGTACAGATAATTACCAGGAAAACAGGTTATTTAGTCAATTACCGTATCACTTCATCAGGCTGCAGAGCAAGCCGCAAGGTTTTGATATTAACGTGAAGTTGTTTAGAATATTCATGCCCCGAGTTAATGTCAGTTTTAGAATAAGCCCTGTCTTTGGATTTCATAAAGTCGATTTGTTGGTTTAATACAAGCAATCAAGAAAGATTATATATTATACAGTATCGATATTTCTGATAACGCCAACTTCGCCCTTTAAGTTTTAAGGTTCATAGACATATTAATTGGAATAATGGAATATTTGTACATATTTCAGTATTCATGAATTCAAATATGATTGTATTGTTACCATGAAGTGGATACTATGGTGTGAATGGTTTGTATCGATTGTGATTTCTATGACTTGCAACTGCAGTAATTCTGTGTTCTAGTGGAAATACTATGCTCAAGGCATTCAACATACATGAGGGTGTGGATCAATACTGCAGACATTGGAAACCAGCAAAAAGCTTACACTGCTATCAGACAGATATACTGGTAATAGCACCAGACATGCTACAACATATAGGGCAAGCAGCTGGAATATGCATAGAACATGTGGTTAGTGAACTCTTGTACTGCTTCCGATGAAGACCATTGCAGAGTATTTCAGTATAAGAAAACAGCATAGCAATGTTCAACCCTGAAGAAGAATTCAAAATAGTTTTAAAAACAATGTTGGCTTTACAGTAGAATTATGCTCACCACTCAGTAGTATTATACTTTCTTAAGAATAGAAAAATTAAATACAGTGCTCCCTCGATATAACGCCCTTCGAGGCACCGCGGAATCGGATACAACGCGGGGTTCAACGTGGACCCCATTTTTTGTTTAATTAAAAATTAATTCTTTAATTATATTTGTTGATATAACGCAAGTATTATAACGCGGGTGGCATGTCATGGACCCCAACTTCAGCATTATATCAAGGGAGCACTGTACTATAGTATTTGACTGAAAGTTGCTGAAGCTAAATTCAACTTTTTCAAAGGTATTTTTGGGAAATGTTCATTATCTAATGAAAGTAATTAAGCAATATTAAAGCAATAATAATTAGTTTCATGTTAAACCAATACTACATGTATACCTTACTTTGTATTACTGGTATGTATCTCTGACCTTACTGTGACTATAAACCTAATAGGATAGGATGTATTGCTAAAATAGACAGTGACCCTCATACACAAAGTTAAGTCATATAAACAGATTGATAGGATATTTTGTACAATGTATTAGCCTGAAGGCATTAAAAAGGTTTCAACTTATTACATGTTAAATCTTGTATAATCCAAATGTTACCAATACCATTATAGAACACTATGTGTGGTAAACACATCTTGACAGGTCATTGTGACCTACATCTTTTACCTTTTTATCTCCTTATAGAATCACAGAGGGACGCTAATGGTTTACTTTGCACAGAACATTTCTGACCTGTGTAGAATCTATTCTTAACACAATGCCATATAAAATTACAACTTTTATGACTTTATTTTAACAGTTCTTGTCCGTATTTCAACAGGGTTTTCGTCAGGTCAGTTTTTACATTGTACAATGGTGCACATCTGTGAGGAAACTCTTTGAAATGGGATTCTTTGCTAAAACTTTAAACTATAATTGATTCTGGCTTGGAGCTTCAACAAGAAATCGACTTATTACTTCAATCCAGAATTCCTTCAGGGAAGAATTGGAAGAGGATGCACTCATTTTTTTCACATTTTGAAAATAGGGCACGTGCCTTTCACTTTAAGTAACATTGTTTTTATTGCGTAAAACTTCATGCATGTCTTAAACCGTATTGAATTAATTCAAGACATTACATGTAGGAATATACAATTGGCATTGTTCTCTGAATTATTTTTATAGTACCAAAAATTGATTTCTCGAGCAAATATATATTTCAATCTAAGCAGGTCACAAATATGTCTTCATTTCTAACTTGGACCAGCCATTCATACAAATTTTCCATAAGCTAATGCTCAATTTCATACCATCGTTATCTAATATACCACTATTATCTAATAATACCAGTATTACATATATAATAGAGTCTACAGATATACTCAGTGGCTTTCTGACCTACGTTAGTAAGTACCTCTGCACCTTCGCCACTCCGCGCTTACTGTCCCCTCCATGACCATGACGGCTGCAGATCTATTTGCTCTATTATATTGCAATTCCAGAGGTGTGAGAAATGAATATTGAATGTGACCTATCACTAGCTGACTACTTGTCAGAACAGCATTATGTCCCGCTTCATCATCATCCTCCAGTCATTTGACTTAATACCAGAAACATTTACTTACAAAACTCCAAAATGACAGACTTTCATCGATATATTATCCTTGCATGGATAATTACTGTTTACCGAGTTCATCTGAGTCTGCATCCTATTTGTTAATGCATTTCATCTGTGTGTATGTAGATCTCTGCCGCGTCAATGTTCCGCTGTCGGTGATGGCGTGCTACCATGATTACAATCTGTCTCGTCGGGCTTTTAGGCAAATTGGATCACCCTATGCCGAGATGAATATGACGGACAATGATGATTTTAAGTGCTTAATCGAATCAACCTAATTCAGTATATTGTATGGGTGAGGTTGATTTGTGGAATGTTTTATGCATAGTTAATGACAGTACGGTATTACCGTGAAGGAGTTTTATGGATGTGGGTGTGTATGCTAGGTGAGCGCTAGGTGAGCACTGTAGGCAGTAAAGTACGAGCACAGTGCTCTCTTGGGATATCGCCCATGTTTCATCTATGTAAATATTGTGCTATATATCTCCTAATTAATTACATTACCCAGGCCCATGCTCTAAGCAGGCAGGGGTATTCTCCCTGGGAAAGGGCACCTACGGTAATCAATACCTTACATAGGTGAGGCTATTCATCACGGAAATATACACCCTCTCACCGTGATTAATATAGCAAATATGTTAATCACCATTCCAAGATTAGCAACCATAGTATATACACAGCGAAACATGTACATATCTAATAATTAATAATTTTAACTCTCTCCCTGCAGGATTCGGCACAGGTACTGCTCTTTAGGGCATCTCTTGTTGCCTCGAGCATGGAGAGAGTTAAAACATGTTTTTGTAAATACGTTTTGTTATGAGATCCCGGTGACTAGTTATAGGGACATGGAATAATTTCAAGCAATTCAGACGTTCATTACGAAAGTGTAGCATCTCCATTTCCTAAGAAGCTTTGCAAGTTTCCTATCACTGGATAGACACATAAGTGAAGACCCAACATCCTCAGATATGTGGAGAGCTTGTGAAGAGCATCCAATTAGATACAAGTTCACGAGGGCGTCCTACCTCCCCAGACTCAAGACTGCCTCTCAATGACAAAATGACAGAATACAGACCTAGCCTTCATCACTGAAAGTACATTTGGTTGCTCAACCGTAATGTTCATTAGAGTATACCAGAATAATCATGCTAGGTGTTCCAGCCCAAGTTAATCTGTATATTGGCGCCATCACTGACAAGCACGGAGAGCCATCCCTCAAAGTTACGTGCGTTTTGAAAGTCAATATACTTTTTATAGTTTCTAAATCTTCAAAATGTGCTGGCAGATGGGAAAATAAATTGACATCTCACAGACATATGAGAAGACTGAAAATTCAATTAACCATTTGAAAAACAAAAGATGCTAATTAGGTAAACATTAATAGGCTTTCTACACATATATTTTTTTCAAATTTAAATGTAAAATATAATTTTAAAATTAAAAGTTGTATTTCAATCTATCAGATATGATGTTTCTCGTGACTAATAATGAAAAACATTGTTTGGACATATTTTGACCTGTAAAGCAGACATTGTTTCTAGACAGCGAATATAAGCACTGTGTTAGAATACAATGATGTACACCAACAGAGCGCTGTAGAGTAGCGCCAAGGGACAGGGGTGTTCTACAGGGATAGTACACTGCTGTAGAGTGGCGCCAAGGGACAGGGGTGTTCTACAGGGATAGTACACTGCTGTAGAGTGGCGCCAAGGGACAGGGGTGTTCTACAGGGATAGTACACTGCTGTAGAGTGGCGCCAAGGGACAGGGGTGTTCTACAG
>JAUTBZ010117645.1:0-16340 GCA_032361785.1 Lepetodrilus galriftensis
GAGGATAACTAAAGGGCCATGATAGGACAACTAGGTTCATGGTAGGGCAACTAGGTCCATGGTAGGGCAACTAGGTCCATGGTAGGACAATTGGGTAAATAATAGGATTAGGTCTTTCTTAATGATAGGTCTAGGGTAAGTTTAGGACATATATAGCCAAGACACGAATAGGATCATAGTATGACCGTTTCAACTGGGGGCATATTACAATTAGGACAACGGACAACTGGGACCATGGTCGAATTATTGGGACAATTACTAGTAAATACATTCTACATATGTTTTTCTGTTTTGTTTTTATTACTTTCCCGCTTTCATCTTTCTGCCTGTGTCTTGTCCATGCACTTTCTCTATATTGTTTCTCTCACTCTTTCTCTCTCTCTCTCTCTCTCTCTCTCTCTCTCGTTCTATCTCTTCTCCCTCTCTCCACCCCTCTCTTCTCTCTCTCTCCTCTCTCTCTCCTCTCTCTCCTCTCTCTCCACCCCGATATATCTCTCTCCTCTCTCTCCTCTATCTCTCTCTCACTCTCTCCTCTATCTATTTATCTCTCTCGCTGGCTTCATTAACTTACATTTGCTCCATGGCATAGCCTCCGAGTACCTCACGTAACCCGCGGATCGCTGCGTGCCGAAGTAACCTGCACATACACACAAACAAACACATAATTACGCGTGTACACACACCGGCCGTGTATAGGATTGTTGTTAAAAGGACATGTGTGCAAATATGTATAGAAGCATGCTGTGCTGGTCTTATCAAACATCGAAAAAATGGAAACAGACCATACAGCGGAGTCTATTTGAAGTTGCCAGATGGTGTTTTAACATTTTAAAGGCAACAAGCGCTGTGGGTGTAAAACAGTGATATGATTCATAAAAACGATAACTGACTGGCAACATTTACTCTGGTACTATGATACTAAACGTGACACGGCGTTCAACTAGAATCATCTTGTTTCTACCCTTGAGATAGTCTCAGCACACTATCCTATAGCGTATTTCCCCGTGCATAGTACGTTATCATGTATAGTACCCACTCCTTCTTAGACTATCGTTAAAATACCACCAACATCAGTTATTCCCCTTTCCATGGAAATATCTAGACATTCCACATACATCTATAATTCTGGTTAATTTGGCAGGAAGACTTGTAATACAGAATAATAATAATAATAACTGTACTGTATATCCTTATAAAGTGTTCAATATGTTTATATTTTTATTTTTCTGTTTTCTGTGCACCCACCTTCCAGCGTGATGTTAGCCTCGTGCAGGGCGACCTTCATCCCCACCGAGCCCTGGAACTTGACGGCGGACCTGTAGACGTAGGGCGTCGTCACGTGGACACGCCCGGTCTGCCAACTGTGGCTGTACACCCCCACTGTAACACAGAAATACACCTCAATACACCCCCACTGTAACACAGAAATACACCTCAATACACCCATGTAGTACAGTAACATATCGCAATACACCTCAATACATCTCCACGGTAACACAGAATGTACCTCAATACAATACGCCTATATACACCTCAATAGTACAGTGAATACACCTCAATAAATCCCAACTGTAATGCAGAAATACACCTATACACATGTACACCTCAATACAATACAGAAATACACCTCAATACATCCCCACTGTAACAAATACAAACTCCTCAATACACCTTCACTGTAATATTGTAATATACTAGTACCTCAATACACAGTCACTGTAACATAGTAACAACAACACACCTCAGTACACCCACTGTAATACATCTAGTAATTACTGTCTGGAATACTATCCTTTTTCTTTGATAAATGAACAATTCTTGGTTGCTTATTTTTGTCGGTGAAGTGGACACCTTTTGCACGAAGCCTCGTTATCGTTTACAGATGCAAACATCTACAGAGATCATCACACTATTTTGACGTACATCCGCTTCCGGTCGCAGAGGTAGCTGTCGTTAACCAAGCGGAAAACCAGTTTATAGCAGGTGGCGGTCTCATCTAAAGGGACGCCTTGACGGCTTTATGTCTGTTTATCATAATGGTCCTTATATATGACCTGGGATTCGCCGACGGCGAAATTGTATATGTAAACTATGTAAATTGGTTTTACAAATATCCACGTTATATATGTCATTGGCCTTCTACTTATTTTTATATATGTGTGTTTTTCCTTGGCTAAAAATAATGCAAAGGTACAGTTGAGCGGGAAGACTTACAGGGTTGGCTGTATACTATCGTATTTGGATACGTAAGTTATATACTAGTACGTATATACATTTATGTTACAGTGAATGTGTATTATCAGGGAATATAGTACAGCTTAACTGAAAATATCGGTGAATATGCATGTTATCTGTTTTCATAGATAATAATATTAACTCAAAATGTCAGTTAATATATGTATATTCCATCATTACACACATTCACGTACACAACGTATCTAGGCAACTGCCGCCTCTGTCTCAATACACCAATGTGTGTAAGCTCATAAACTAATGTAAACTTTCACTTTAAAGTATATACATGTATATATGCATGGTGCGCATTTCGGTGTTGGGCGTTATAGTTGACAGTCAGTAACATATCCATGAACGGCCATAACATGTCTATCATCTGCTAGTTTACGTTTTAACGGTTTAATGCAGCTATCCTTGGAAATTCGGGAGAAGTTGTTTTTTGTCACAGTGAGTTATGAGTCACGACACGACTGAAGTCATTGGTAATTGAATTAACAGTGGAACTAATGTGAACGCTAAATGAAAGGATATCGCAGACATTAATTGTACAGACGAATTTATAGAGAGAAAAAAACGTAAACATTACCACACATATATTCACTGTTCACAATTACACTCTACGAATAATGAAATGTAATATATAGTTTCAGGTAAAATACGTTTGACCAAGAAATAGGCCAACAAACTGTGATTGTCTGCGTTCAGTGATGATTCTTCTACTCACCTAGTATAATAGATCCTATCGTCAGACCATAGATCGCTCGTAATGCCGTAGACCATCTCTGGAATACAAATAACCAGAAAATTAAACTACAGACAAGACATTGGTAGAATAGACCTACACAACACTTTCCTGAAACAAAGTACTTTCGATGTTCTCCACGAACTTCAACATGGACTATGAACGAATAACAATGTGTATAATAGAACATATATTCACTGTAGACTATTAGGAAAGAAACATATTTAATATGAAATGTTTCTAACAATTAAAGAGGAGCGTAATGCATATAGTTATTGCGTATACAGGTAATATAGATTACTACAGTTCTGCACATGTTTGCGTGAATATACCGCATGTATTTGTTAATTAAATACACAATGAAATAATTTAAGAACTTCTTTTTCAGTAATTATATTATGTCTTGTTACAAAAACAATATTCGGATTGTTGTTTTCCGTCTGATGATCCCAGAACATGAGAATAACGGAATACATATATTTAATAAAGTCGCATTTACTATAATTATATATATATAAATAAATGCAATCCATGACATTATAGTAAAATGGTATTTCAATTATACTATAAATGGCATTGTTGGTATTGAAATTCAAAGCATAGTGTATATACAGGTAAACGTAGAATAAATGCATTCATTATCAACAACAACAACAACAAACAAACAAACAAATATATATGTATGTATATATATTATATTTCATATTGGACGTTTTAATAGCCAATGTTTAAGCTTGGGTGTTTGAGCCATATGGCATATCCCATTTAAATGACTTACATCTTTCCCTCGAATTCCTAGTGACGCGATCAGCGTTGCCACAGACACAAGAATGCAGAAATATGTAACGGTTGCTAAAGGAATATCCACATCAGCAGCGGTTCTATTGTCTGCATACCACGAAAATCCATAATTACCCCGGAACGCTCCAAACCAGGCCATCCTGAAAGAAATACAGAACAATGGTTAAGATTTTACAAATAAATTAATTTGAAATTCTAAAAACTTATGTTAGGCCTACTTAAAGTTTTAAAAGATATTTTGTAAAATAGTTTGTCTTCTGGTCAGTGCTTTAAAAACACATTACGATCAAACGTTAAGAAACTAACTACGTAAAGAAAAAACTGCTAGTACGTTGAATTGTGTCTGGAAGTTAATGTTCCCGATCACCGGCTTACATCGAATACCGTCCTACTTCTCTAACAGTCAATCACACATAGCGAAAGCAAATGGATATTAATAAACATGCCGACATACATTAACGGTTCAGCTAAAAGTAGGATTAATGTTGAATAGGTGTTCTATCAACATAATGGATACCTGAGGCTATATACGGGTACGAGTGTTAACCTCCACACTGCGGTACTAGGCGTCAGCTATAGAGGCACGATCAGGAGACAAAGACATTCTAACAGGCTTTTGGGAAACGAAGATTCTTTAAAAAGTTTGTGGTACCTGACAATTTTCATTAGGGTAATAAGTCCTCTTTCTGATGTGTAAGACAATCAGGAAGTTCTCAGCTCGCATACAGGGCATGCAACACGACTCTAACACGATTAGCATGTCTAATAAGTACTCCTTACACCGCATAAAAAAATACAATCAAATTCAGATCTAACGTAGCAATGTCATTTCAATTCTACAATCGGCTTCATCTCTCCCCCCTCCCCCTGTACCTCCTCCTCAAGGTCGAAGGTGCGTCTGCATAAGGTCACGTACAGCAATAGTTTCGTAACCGGGACGGTTGAGTGCAGGTTCGAATCCCAACTGTGACGAATGAAGATGGTACGGATAACTCCATACGCATTGGTCCCTTGTGTGGTTAATTGTGTTGCGACGGACAATTGCCGAGATAATAGATAGATGTAGACATCAAAGCAGTCATGTTAGTATGCACCCAGGGGCCTTCACAGGGTGGCGAGCATTGTCAATTTAGTGGGAAAATTGAAAATACGTTCGTGTACTTGGTTCCTATTCAGCGGTAATTGATTACTGATTTTCAAGAAACGTATAAACGTAATAGCGGCCTCAATGTGTTAATGTCTTTATTATACGCATTGTGTGTTTACATGTACATGCATACTCCCTAGGGCGTCGAGAGGGAAACTGAGAGCACACTTATCCATTGACTGGGGCAATAATGTAGCGTTGTGAGCACGGTTTGGAGCGTGGATTTGGCGTAATATAAATACAGCATATAATATGCACATCACAGTAGTAGTATTATCAGGAATATGCACAGGTATATATAACCTACAGAGAACCTACAGAGAGATTATTTGGGAAAATAGCGCATAATTGTTTGTATCTGTTAATGTACAACGGCTACAAAGGATGACTTCGAAACTACAATACTACAATACTACTACAATACTACAATACTACTACAATACTACATGATACCACGATAAAATTGTTGTCTAAAACGTCGACAAATAATTAGTCAAACGTAGAATAATTTGGCTGAAGCGAAGACAGACAGTTTGACGTAAATGATAGATATTTATGTTAAAGTGGCAAGTTTACAAATGGGACAATGGCACATGTTAATTCAACTAAAGAAATGTTTTGTCTTTTTTTTTCCAGACGTTTTACTAAATCTTGAAATATGATTATTTCCTAATTAATGTTATCACCCAATATAGGCTCTGAGAGTCTTTTTTTATATCTCCGGGAGATATCACTTCAAATGTGTGTGATTGGTCAATATTAGATCATGTGACCGGGAAGGTCAACTGTCGATGCCGAGTATTTTCGTTACTTTTATCAACTCGTAGGATAAAAACGATATCAAAACACACTCGGGTGAGATTCTCTATATCTCAACCATCCCAGAATGATATGAACATTATTCTGACATTTACGTCAGCTTTGTGCGCGAATTCCCTCCCATTGTCAAATACTGTAATCATTTTGTCTCCACAAGAGAATAGTAGTACGCGGAGGAAAAGCGGGTAAATATATATTTAGAACAAATTCATGTTGTCATTAGAGATACGTTTACGTAATTGCGTTAGATAGATTATGTTCGTATTTCCCTAATTAGTAATAACGAATATGATCTTGTTTGCACATTCTTCGGCCGGGTACTGTCACAAACGCATTCTGACTCACTATTAATGTATGTGACGATATTTCTGCTAAAGCATGGACGGTTCTTCCTATCTTATACAGTTTGAAGGTTTGCAATGCTCATGGATCGTATAGCATGCTAGGCGGGTGTAATGTGTTTAATTTAGACCACGGAGTCACACAACACAAATAAAGCAGAGTGTGTTCTCCCACACCGTCTTCAAACATGCAGCATTACTGGACGAGGTCACGGGCAACTTACAAAGTTTCCACATACAAGGTTGCCACATACAAGTTTGCCACATACAAGGTTGCCACATACAAGGTTGCCACATACAAGTTTGCCACATACAAGGTTGCCCTGCCATTACGGATTCAGTCTGCGATACTTTCATTATTGAGATCATCAGCTCTGTTCTCAGTCGGTCTTGGTCTTCCTTGGGCAATAGACCCGAATCGACCAGATAGAAGATCTGTATCTGTCAGATAGTACTGAATCTATCAGAGAATAGACATGTATCTATCATATAGTAGAAATGTTTCTATCAGAGAATAAACATGAATCGATGAGATACTAAACCTGTGTCACAGAATAGACTTGAATCATCTACCAGATACTAGTAATAGACCTGAATCATCTACCAGATACTAGTAATAGACCTGAATCATCTATCAGATACTAGTAATATACCTGAATCATCTATCAGATACTAGTAATATACCTGAATCATCTACCAGATACTAGTAACAGACCTGAATAAGACAATACACTTAATAATACATCCTCATTGTGATTTATCTACGCTCGAAGCCATGTTCAAAGAGCTCCATGCTATCCAAGCTACGGCTCAATACGGTATAAGGTGGGCTAGCATTCACAATCCCAGCTCATCCTACTGGGTACCCATGCCCAGCTGGGTGGATCTGTTATTACCAGGGAGTATATAGCTGTCTACCAGAGAGCTAACCTGATGATCTACCGGTGAGAGAGTGATGTATAGAAGCATACCATTCAAAGAGCAGACCTGTATGTATCACATAGTCCGATGCCATACTCACGGGATAGTGCTGAGCTCTAGAATTCTGTCATCAGTCCTAATATGTTCAGAAACAGATATAAACAAAGCTGAATAAGTTCACCTCAATCAGAAAGTGTGCCAATAGCCGTATAAATAAGGAAGTACTCTCAAATATGCATTACAGCATCCGATCGTGTCGAATAAATGTAGATATGCACATTTACCTGCGTGGGTTACGCCCTACCTTTACTATAAATATATATAAGAGTGAAAACCAAGCATCAGCTATGCCGCATCAGTACCCATGTAGCGTACTGAAGTTTACATTCTCTGTACACTGATTAGTCAAAGGCAGACCAGTAGGAAGTCGCTGCATACTCCGACTACCAGATTACCGAGAGTTCACTGAGTATTTACCAGATGGGTTCGGCTAAAGCCCCCAAACCATGTATACTGTCTAGCATTGTTTTACCATTGTTTTATTCACTCTTTCGTGGATGCACTACGTGTTGGCTACTATGCTTTACTGTAGTCAGCTATGTAGTATAGTTTGACTACTAAAGACAAACATCAATAATTTATATTCTGATTACGATATTTTACCATCATTCAAAATTAAAGTATACTGTAGTTTTTAACCGTTCAAGAGTTAAGACAAAATCTAAGCGATTTGTAAATCATGCGTGTAAACAGAAATATTATTTTTACTTTTATCGTATATTGTACGACAAAAAAACTACCCGGACTATATACATGCTATTCGATTCGTATAGTTATGTCTATTTTGCTCGCGTTGTAATTGTATGTTTATATATGAAAAAGATGATCGTAAGCATTCGAATGCTGTTCCATGCTATGGATTGAATACTGTGTCAATGACATACTCGTATATCCTTTGCTGATCATTTAAGTCAATTTCTAATACCACTTCATCTTCAATTAGTGTAGACAATTCTAGCATTACGGGCTGTTCTACGTGCTCTTCTACATGCCAGGAGATCTGCATGACAGTCCAACATGTCATTCTGCATGTCGTTGTGCATGTCGTTGTGCATGTCGTTCTACATGTCCTTCTCCAATGTAAGTATGCACGACAGGCACACATAACAAGGAAGTAAACAAACGCGATGACGTCGCGATTTGGACCCGCGAAACACGTAGAACGGCGATGACGTCGTAACCAATCACAGATAACAGTTAGGGTGCCAGATTGCCTGACCAATCACGAATAACGTAACTAACGAACGGAACGTTGCGACGATTGTGTGGGAATATATATTGCATCTGCAATTATTCAACCTGAAGCGAGTTATCTCCCCTCGTGTTTGTTGATGCGGCACGTGAGGGGACGTGATAGCCACCACGTTTAGGAATTCCAACCCGCGTATGTCAACAAGTCTCGTGGAACTTCCCGAGAACTGCAAACCGTCGCTTTCAACTGTTATCACTGAGCTGTCCGGTGATGCAAGTAACAGTCCTCCTCTACCATTAGATGATGCAATATTATGAACTTATCAATTCCAATTGAATTAACGTATCCCCGAGTTATTGCCCATCATGAATCATAATTGAAAGAAACTCATAAACGTATTAAGCACAACACCTACATAAAGACATTGCGCTAAATAAACCGATATATCACTGTCATTCTTTTAACAGGAATTGCCTATGAGATTTATTAGATATGCACATACACTTGCGCACACACATGTCATCGTCCATACATTCATAATCTAAACTCCTAAGCAAAGTCCTACCTTCCGTGTGCGCGTAGTATTGCGTCACTGTCTGGCGTTGCATGCACGCTCTCCGCTGTGAAACGCTATCCACCCGGAGAAGCTATCCGCCGTGAGGCGCTATCTACCCCGAGGCGCTATAGCTCCGTGATGAGCCAGCAGTGATGAACCACCCGAGAGTTGAGTTCTCTCGCCCTGCACACGGGAACGCTCGTCCAGAGTGAGCCCCCTCCGCCACCTCAGTCACAGACCGAAGTCAGTGGACCATAAACATATCAGGCCGTCAATAAAACGCATCGATATGAACCCTAGGCCCTCGTATGAATAATGAGGCGCCGCCATAAAGAGGACTGCAGCGCCTGTAAAAGAGATATATCTGGATGCGGGGTCTTCGTTGAGATATACATACGATCAAATGTGACTGTCTAAATGTTATCCCGCGCCTTATTGCAGATAAACGATATAGCAGTGCTGATAGACTAACGATATACATTATAATATAAAACAACAGCAAGTATTCAATAATAAAGTTTGTACATGTGTATGATGTAAAGAGCGACCACGGGGTTAACTGCCGTAAAGCGGTGTGTGCTCGTCCGTGTGTTTGCTAAACATTAACACAATATTTATATAATGAGTTACACACACAGAAACAAGAATGGGGATACGTTTGCTCAAACCCAAGATATATTC
Source organism: Lepetodrilus galriftensis (assembly GCA_032361785.1). Lineage (NCBI taxonomy): Eukaryota > Metazoa > Mollusca > Gastropoda > Lepetellida > Lepetodrilidae > Lepetodrilus > Lepetodrilus galriftensis. The sequence continues at coordinate 9,496 of JAUTBZ010117645.1, forward strand.
TAAGTGGTGATGTACCTATTCTGTTATATCACAGAAAGTCATTAATTCATCTTTAGATGACGTATCATGAGCAAGACTTTCAAATCATAGTGCGTATTCTATTATATTCATACCTCGCATTTCGTAAGAACTTATATAGTTCTTCCCTTCTACTTCTGTTTAGGAAAGTTGATATGGCCAGGTAGATTTCTATGCTGTGAATAATCGAGTTATTCATCTATTTAAATATAAACCCATTATATTTATATAGCTGACACGTGCCCGCTATCCCTAGTACACTGTATGTGATACTCAAATAGTCACAAGCGATATTTTGAAAGTGTGCGTATTTGCGTTTAACAAAGGCGAAAACATTTATGAAAATAATGTTAAGTAGAGAAATACACTAATGTGAGGATAGAAAACATCAATAAATATTTGACATTGCTTTCTTTCTTTCGTGGCTTATGGTATTCGGGTTAGAATCTTGTCTCTGCCGACATGACAGGGCGTCGCAATGTTGTGTAGTTCGCTGGGCGGACGAATGGAATCTGAAATTGTCAGTGCTTAACGCAAAGTTTCACCAAATTTTCTATAAAAGCATGAAATATATTATTATTATTAATGCTAAATTGGACAATTACTTGAGTCTGTTTTATTGCCGAACCTCACCACTATAGTAGGTTTCTATTAGAAGGATAACCTGGACATATGAATGGTAAACTTGTAGCGCTGGAAACGGCGGCTTGGGTGGTACCGGTATACTCCCTCGGGAGTTGAGAAGGAACACTGAGTCTACACTGATCCATTGACCGGGGATAATTATGTGGCGCTTTGAGCGTGCGGTATGAAGTGAATTTGGCGCATTATATTATTATAGCCTTTGTTATTATTATTATAATTATTATCATTATTATTACATTATTATTATCATTATTATTACTATTAGTAGTATTTATTAGTATTATTATTATTAATAATAATAATAATAATACACATCACACAGGAATGGCATTTGAGGTCATTTCCATGAGGTAAAGTCAAGCTATCACTAACACTATCCGCTGAGACAACTTTCTCACACCTGTCCGAGACAGTGGTATTGGAATAGTTGTATCACTCCGCTACGGAGGATCTCCCTCCACGATGTCAAACAGTTCGCTGTGGCGTGTGTTCATCATGTTTAGTTTGCGTTGTTTGGCAAATTTGCCGTGAAGAAAAATCATCAAGATAGAAACACGAGTCGCTACAGGCTCTCTGTTGGACCTTGGCAAATTAACGTCATGACCCTGAGTACAACGTTTCATTGACGCGGTCGATTCCGAAATGGCTGGAATTAGGGCTGATGATGAACAGACCCGCCCTGTGTGTGTGTGTGTGTGTGTGTGTGTGTGTGTGTGTGTGTGTATATATGTGTGTGTGTATACTCTCCCTCTGTGTGTGTGTCTCTCTCTCTCTCTTTCCGTCTCTGTGTCTCTGTGTATGTCTCTCTCTCTCTCTATCTATATATCTCACTATCTATATATGTATCTCTATCTTCCCACCTATCCCTACCCCTCCTCTCTTGCTATTATTCTTTCCATCAATAATTATCTCTCCCTGCTCCATAGCCACCATGCATATGTTGTAAAACATTATCGCAGAAGCATCTCTCTTGGCCGCCCCACTGAGCAATGCGATCCAGACACTCCATACTTATATCCAAGACAGGTTTCCGCCATCCAGACGTCAGCCCAGCCTCTCAGAGAGGCGGTCGTAAAGGTCAGAGCCGTGGTTCACTTCTCAACAGTAGACCAGTGTGCGGAGGATGCACGTGTTGTCGTCAGCGAATCCTGTTCCCGGGATGGTGCCGTATTCTGGGCGTTCTCGCGAGCGTGAGTCAGCTGGGCTCCAGTGCAGTGCCATCAGCTGTGAGGAGTTCCCCAAAGTGCGTTACCGAAATACGGCAGCGGCGGGGGTTCACTCCAAGAAGTTGAGAGTTTCTTGCTACCGTGAATCTCCGTGTGTACGTGTGGACCAACACGAGATGAATGGAGACCAGCTGATAGAGGCATATCGTATCAGATATTAGTCATACGGGGCCATTAAAATGCATTGTCTGATATATTAGTCATATGGCGCCATTCATTGTCAGATATTAGTCAAACTGTGCCTATTCATTATCAGATATTGGTAATATGGCACCATTCATTATCAGATATTAGTCAAACTGTTCCTATAGCTATTCATTATCAGATATTAGTCATGAATACGGCGCCATTCATTGTCAGATATTAGCCATACACAGGCAGACAAGGTCAGATATGTGACTTTGGCAGGCAGGCAGTGTTATATATATTACCTATGTCACACATTAAACAGGGTATAATATTTATATGCAATGTTCACACATCCAACCTCATCCAATGATTATAATATTCATTGGCATACATTAGAACCACCATACATATGGTCGTTCATTATTTAAATACGTTGTCATACAACAGACCAACGTCTGGATTGTAATTTGTATGTCGCATATTGTCATAAATTAAGTCACCAATCATACATTGTCATATATACATGTGTTCAGAAAGATTACAAATCACTTTCCATGTTGCTATTCACTGTATTCAGTCATTCTTGACAATGATTCCTCTAACAGTTGCAGTGTCGGAAATCTAAACCTCTCTGTAAGGAGTATGCTAGACATGCACTGTTGCGGTACTACCATGCACTTAATGTTCCCGAACTCTAAACATCAACAGCGACTACGTATATATACTTACCGTTCCAGCCATTCATCCATTCTGCACGCACATACGACATCGCACGTGCATTACCTCCACATAGCCAGGTATCCTTTCAACGATGACATCCCAAGACGTACAGAAGCTAAAGTCAGTCTAGAGTCCACAGGATCACGGCCGCGACTGACTTAGATAACTTCCAGTGAAGTCGGTCTCGCACTTGCTAGAACCCCATGCATGGGAAAGAAAGGCGATATTCTGACTTCTCTCGCAAGCCTGGAGTTCTCGGCTGTGGGCTTTGGTGTGTTCAGAGAGCCGACCTGATGTTTACCTCGTGGTTATAGCAAACACTGAAGTGCCCACGGAGTCAGTTTAATGATCCGGCGACGTTTTGACGTCCTCTACGTCGGCCCGTGTTCTATGACGGCGCTGGTGATCTGACACAGATCTGACACAGCGAGATGATGGCTGGGCGCAGTTAGAGGAAGACAACGAAATTGACTGCGCTTCCGTCGTAGTGGTTGATGACGTGTAGTGCATTCCGACAACATCTCGTCCCCGGGGACATGCTGTGCTGACACCACGCCATCTTACACCAGCACAAGGTATGTTTACAGGGGGTGAAAACTGCCCCACGCCATCTTTTAACACTCAGCCCTTGTCTGTACACCAATATACAGAACCCAGTCGCATAATCTTTAAGAAAACATTGACATATACGCTGCAGATCCCAGGTTCTACGATAAACGCATGAACGACAGACTCTTTTACGACAATCGAAAGTCGGTCAGTGCGTGGATCTATGTTGCATACATGCATAGACTTTGTCGTAATGCTAGTAAGACCATTACAGACGAAAGCACATGCTTAACAGAAACCCATACACATACATGCAAACAAACATACAAGCATGTCACGTGGCATGGTACTTCAGTTGGAAGGGGTAGGAATGTACTTGCTATTGAGCGCTGTCCGTCAGAAATCTTGGAAGAATGGAGGAATCCGATAGAATGCTTACTGCTCGTTCATGAACTGTAGGGGACGGGAATTTCATCATGCATTTCCTAACACAAATATAGTACTAGGAGTGTTCTTCATCAGGGCCACGGCGGATCCCCATAGACACAACATAGGACGAGCTGCTAATTAAATTAACTGAGAGATTACAGATATCGAGCATCCCACACCATCTGGAAATACGTCATCATGTGTCGTTTATAACGACGAATATGTTATTGAAATGTTTAAATGTATGCCGATAATAAATACCGGTAATATTTCTTATGAGACATCCGGCTTGCAACCTCTGAGTCAGGGGGTATTTACACGTATTGCAGTGTGACAACAACGCGCTGATAGATTATCATTAGGATGGTCTTATCTCCAAAATGGCTTCAATTGACAAATATGAATATAAGTATGGGTCTTGTCTGACTTTGCATACCGTTATTTGAGGCATAACAGGTAGATCTATGTTATGTCGAATATTACCACAACATATACTATACAGAAATTACAAGTATACTATACACAACTTTATTCCCAATATCCTATACAAAACTTACAAGATTATTATACAGAACTTACAAGTATTCTATACATAACTTACAAGTATACTATACATAACGTATACAGAAGTTACCATACAGAAGTTACAAGTATAGTATACAGAACTTACAAGTATGCTATACAGAACTTACAAGTATTCTATACAGAACTTATAAGTATACTATACATAACGTACAAGTATACCATACAGAAGTTGCAAGTATAGTATACAGAACTTACAAGTATACCATACAGAACTTACAAGTATTCTATACATAACTTACAAGTATACCATACAGAACTTACAAGTATACTATACATAACGTACAAGTATACCATACAGAAGTTACAAGTATAGTATACAGAACTTACAAGTATACCTTACAGAACTTACAAGTATACTATACACAATTTCATTACAAGTATACTCACCGATATTGTCCCTCTTATATCCAGACAATTGCTAACGTAAAGGAACACTGTACATACTGTGTACATCCGGAACTTAATTACTTACAAGTATACTCTGCATACCTTACTTACAAGTATACTCATCAGTTCTATGCTTCACATTTGACGTCGAGATATTTACTGGCTTCATGAACAACCACAGAAAATATGCATAACCGACAACACTATATACAGAACCTAATTACAAGTATACTGTATAGAAACAATTTTAAAGTATACTGTACGGAACCTAACCACAAGTATACTATATACAGAGCCTAAGTATGTGTATAATTATTATAAAGAACTTAAGTTTAAGTATACTGTACGGAACCTAACCACAAGTATACTATATATACAGAACCTAATTTTAAAGTATACTGTTCGGAACCTAATTACGAGTATACTATAAAGAACCTAATTCCTAATTACGAGTATAGTATACAGAACCTAATTGCGAGTATACTAAACAGAACCTAATTACGAGTATACTCACCGATAATTCACATCTGACGTCCATACAATTACTGAATACATTTCCATATTGTATACGGTCAAACATTTGACTTAGTTTTCTCCAGATGGCCCTTGTATTACAGATCAGTTATCTACTGCAGATACAGACTGGCCTGTACACACCATGGCTGGGATGTTAATTCCGTGATCGATCACTCGTATTGGCGATTGCTTTGGGACGGTATAACGTTATTTAACTGTGTTATTTACACGTGAATCTGACCATGTGACATAACGCCTGGACCGCTTGTTATAGGATGCTGTGTGTTACAGCAGAGCTCATACTGGGATATAGGGACATGACAGATCTAGATTATAATTAGAGTGGATGTACGATACAGACAGATGAATGTACAATGCGGTAGCGTATATATATATATTTATATTTACACACACTTAGTGACACAAGTAATTTGTTCTTCCGCTAGCCTAGCTCGGACTATGTATATTTAAAGTGCTAACTTTAATATAGCCAATTCTATTTATTACGTCAAGATTAGTTTTAGGTAATTGTAACACTTCTAGATCAATGCAATGTTTTACTGCAATGCATTTCCAGTCAAATATAATCAGCTCAATGTAATTATGTCAAAGTCAGTGTAAGAATTACAGATAATAAGGATGATGTAGTCACAGTATTAATAAGGCCAGCAGTAGCAGCAGTAGCAGCTCAACTAATATTTACAATTCAATCCTGATGTACACGTTTCCAATTAAATGTGACAACTCAGAGAGCATTGTATACACACGACGCTTTGCTTTCATTCATTATTGTTGCGATGTTCAATTCCTATGGTGCCTACAAACACTAACTAGCGAAAGCCATTGTCACTGGTCCACATCTTCATGCTTGTTAGCATAAACATGTATACGTATGTCATTCAACCTAAGCTGTTGCGTTCTCCTCCCCACTGCTAAGTACAACAATCGTCCCGTCTTAGAAGTCAAAGTTCACTGAACTGAAAGAAACGGTCTAATTGCTACCATGTTTAACTTTCTTGATGTTTATTGTCAGGCATTCCTATTGTAACCCGAGTCAATTAGAAAGAAAGCAATTTGTTATCGTTTTTTTGTATGTTTATTACTTTCGCGTTCCATTTTAGTCAGGTATGTGGTGTATTATTACAAGTATCTAGTCCCCTGAGGCAACAGTTAGGACATACGTACTTCCTTCACTGATCTACTGACAGACAGGACAGACAGAGAACGACAGGATAAACAGACAGGACAGGACAGACAGATATACAGTCAGAGAGAAAGCGACAGGACAGAACAGACAGATATACAGACAGACAGTAAACGACAGGACAGAACATACTGAGAAGATGTACAGGCAGAGAGAAAGCGACAAGACATACTGGGTATCGTTTCTCGAAGCTCTCTTATCCACTATGAGACCATAGCGCTCCCGTAAGTGCACGATCCCCATGTATAGTGATGGCTACGAGAGTCTGTATGTAAGGTATCGTAGTAGATATGTGAGAGCTTCGAGAAACGATACTTAGGATCGGACAGACAGAACTGACGGACGGACGGTCGGACATATACACACACACACACACACACACACACACACACACACACACACACACACACACACACACACACACACATACATACATA